>JAKWJA010002038.1:0-125798 GCA_027704765.1 Solanum habrochaites
CTAAACATGATCTTACTATATTACTATCATCTATAGAATTTTGAAAATCCCGAGATAATTAATATATGAAAGGACTAGAATCTAATGTCGAAAACACATAAAAACATATCTAAAGAAGATCTCAAATGGATACTTATTATAACAAACAATTCATATTGTATAATACCACATATTTGAACAACTAAGAGTAAAAGAATTAGACTTACGTGTTGAAAAAGTACTTGAAGTAACTACTTAAAAATTTTTTAAAAGACAAACGAAGAATGCTACTTAGTTATCAAAAGAACATATTATAGATGTAAATATACAAGATGAAAAGCCAGATACCGATACTAAATAAACAATACCAAATAAAGAAATCCAAGATATAAAGCTCAAACCCCTATAAATTATTACACTTAGGATGAACAAAATATTATAAATACTTATTTTATAGAAGGAATAGATACACCCCCTTGCTTATATTAAGCAGATGTAGAATTATACACCCTATAGAAAAAAAGCTTAATTATGAAGTTAGAGGAAATCTAATATACCATAAATTTAAAATTTTAATAAGTTCAACCTATTCAGTAGCATTAAAACATATAGAATATAGATAATCATTAGTATTATATTAAAAGATGTCTGGAATAGAGCTAGCAACCAGGAATAAAATATTCACATCAATATTTAAAACTTATATATATCTACAACAAAACACAAAGTTAACATCGAAAAATACGAATTTATAGAATAAAGGAGAAAATAATATTCAACTGTAATAGATAATACTTAACTATAGTTAAAGAATGACATAGAAGAAGATTTAGAAATCGTAAAGAAAGATGAGTACTTAAGCGTACCAAATACATTTACAAGAACTACCAGCTCTCAGATGAGTCCATCTAGAAGAAACTATGAAATTCCAAAAAAATTATTAGAATATATAACACCATATCATTACTTATAACCGGAATAAATAGATAAAAGAGGATTAAAATTTTAATAAATATAGGACAGAAGAAATTAATATAACAAGATGAATTAGTATTAGAACGGAAATTATAAAACATGACACTTATGCCCCGTACTACCTCATGAGATATTGCTACAAATAAGGAAATAACGGAAAAGAAATATTTATAGGAGATACCCTAATAATACCATTTAAACTTTCCAATGAAATCAGAATATTATATTAGGAAGAAATGGTTAGAAAAAGTTAAACCATATACTATAGAAAATAACACTTAACATAACCTGTCAAATAAGAAAATAATCAGTAAAAAGAAAAAAAAATGATAATGAAATATTTAGACTGCAAAAATTATTGTAAAGATATCACAACAATTTATAACCCCTATGATAGATACAGGTAGCAAGAAGCCAACATATGTAAATATAATGTTTACCAATAAGATAAATGGAAAAAAGTAAAAACAACCATATGGTAGTTAACAGGATGTTGATAATGAAGGAAGTTGATTCATATAAAGCAGAAAATAACAATACAAAATATGGGATAAAATACTAACATTAGAAGAAATTGTACAATTTTGATTTAACAACGAAAGATAAATGTTATAGGAATGCCATTTTTAGATAAATTTTTAACCCCCCAGACATATAATAACAAAACACATGGGTGGTGTACTACACCAGCGGAAATAAGATGATCAAAAAGAACATATCATAACAACGTCAAAACCTATAAATGGATAAAAGGAAATGAAAAATAAACCAGAAATGAAAATATAAATAAAAAACAATATCTCAATTAGAAATTATCATAAATTGACAATAGATAAGTTTAAAAGCTTAACGAACAACTAGAATACTATCTAATGAAAATCCATGACAGTATGGAGAAAAGCATAAGCACAAATAAATTGAATTAGTCTATTGACTTAAAATAGTATTATAACACAAAAACTATTAAAATATCATTTTGCGATTTAAGAGAATTTAAAATACACATAAATGAATTATAGAAATAATTCTATAACAGAAAAGCATAGTAAACATACAAGTCCAGCGTTATGGTTATAAAATATGAACAAAAACGAGGAAAAAGTACAATGTTTATAGATATCGAATTTCATGCTAAAAACTCAAACATTAATTACCACCAATACCAAACAAAATTACTAAAATAAGACCATACAAGATATAAACTATTTTATTAAATTGACTATGTAAATCAGGATTTTTACCACCCTAAAACACTATAAGAAGAACTAACAGCAAACAGCATGCCCATTACGCGCATAGGTACTATATTGGAATTTTTTCGCGTTTGGATATAAAAAGCACAGGTCGATATCAACTATTTTAATGGATAACTATTTCACCAGTTAGAGAATTTATTGTATATATAGGTGATATATTATTATCTTCTAAAAACACAGATACATATAATTTTATTAGAAAAATTTATACATATAGTTAAACATTCAGGGTATAAGTTTAATTAAAAGAACGCAGAATTATGAAACACAGATAAATTTCTCGAATAAAGAATAGAAAAATGGCATAAAGATGCAAACCCACTAATACAAAAATTAATCACACTTGATTAAACATAAATACAAAAAAGAAATTCAATCCCTTCCTAGATTAATAAACCAAGTGAGAGAATATAACCAAATTAGTCAGAACATTTAAAAATCTTTACGTAAAACTAAAACAAGACGTTGAATATCATTTGGACAACAAAGATAAGAACCTACCTAACACATATCAAGAGTTTATGTAAAAAAATTACCAAACTTTATTTTCCTCCCGACTAAAATAAATCGTTTACCTATCTTATTGAACAGATTCAAGTAATCATAGTTATGGAGAGTATTAGAAAATATAGATATGAAAAAGAAAAATAGAGCACCATGCAATATTACTCAGGATCTTATGGCAGAATCAACAAATAAATTGGAAATAAATAGAAAAGAATTAGTGCATTATATAAATTTTTATTAGCATTTAACCATATATTTTTTAAATAAATTTATGTAAGAACAGATAATAGACGGGTAAAAATGGTGGATAACTAAAAAGGACAGATTCAGTACAACAAAAGAAATAATAAGACAGTATTAAATATATTAAATGTTACATTCACAATTGAAGGTAATTAAATGGGACAAAAATATGATGCAAGACGATCTATCACAAACAAAGTTACACAGAACCCGCACAAGATACTCACTTACTGGGAACATACTCGAAAACCTAACTACACTTGTACGCGAAAGTGATAGTATAGGCTTGAAGAGTTCAAAATCTAGAAGAAAATGAAGAAAAGTCTAAAGCTACAACTCAGCATGCATGACTTATAACATGCGGAGCTACGTCCGTTCGTGCAGACGAAAAACCAGCCAGAGATTAAAAGGAACGTTGGTAAACTTCTTTAAAAAACCCATAACGTTCTAATGTTGCAGGTACAAGCACAGAATTTATGGAAAAAGCTACACCAAAAAATGCAAATCTAATAGCCCTATTTACAAACCCATTATTCAAAGTACAAATGAAGATACCCCCAACAACAAAAACCCACCAAAAAACATCTACCTATGCAGCCAGCCTGCATAAAGAAAAAAAACATAATAACCATATTTCCTATTTCCCAAGCTATATTGAAAATCGGATATAATACAAAACTTCTTTAAACCTCAAACCCAGATCTACCCACTACGAAAAACCCCGGACATTTAACCCTAAATTACAAGGTTATACTAAACTATTGCACAGCCAAAACAAATCCGCAATCTAGTTAAGGACCTTTACAATATTGATTAATAAATGCAATTTACTATACAGGAGAAGAAATAAAATGGAATCCTAGAGTCCACATCGTTTTAAATATATACACAAAATAACACCAGGGAAATTTATTTTTTATAAGATTCTATACCCCCCACTGCAAATACTCTATCTAACGACGAGATAAACCGATGATCAAATAGTAAAAATTGGATTAACCGAGAGATGATAATACTCTAGAAGATATAGGGACAACAGCCTAGAATTATCAACGATGATATACCCAGTTTAATGCGAGACAATAGAATAATTGGATTACAACTATTATACAAGAATTAGCCAAAAATTATTTACAAGGTAAATACTATATTGAGCTATTTTCTAAGATCATTTGATTGATATAATCAATTCACGTAGATAAGACAAGCAGATATGGAAGAATCCAAAATGGATTTTTATCCATTATTACAACCCGAATCTACTCCAACAACAAAAGACAATAAAAAAAGGATTTATCTCTGAAGACTATTGACAAGATACTGCAAGTTAATTGGACATAAATATCCAGATCATATATGTTCGAAGTGTAATGAAGGTGATGATACAATCCCTGAAGTATTATTCGAATAAACAGATAACTTACAAGGAGAAGATAAAAAGAGAAGATAGTATTGTCGGCCAAAAAGAAAAAGAAGAGGCCATTATGTAAAGTAGTTATAGTATTGTCAGCTATTATATAAAGTTTTTTGTTTTTTAGCGTCGGCCAAATATAATTAGGCCATATTTAAAAAGTTGTGTCGGCCATAAATAAAGTAAATGCCACTATCATGTAAAGTTTTTTGTTTTTTAGCGACGGCCAAATATAATTAGGCCATATGTAAAGTAAATGTCGGTCACTTATATTGGCCAAATATGTAAGCTTAGTTGTATAAATAGAGGGTTCTTCCCTCATAAATAAACAGGTCACATTAAGTTACAATATCTCTACTCTCTCTAAAGATTCCGCTTCCACCCCCCTAAATTTGTCAAAGGATTACATAACCATATTTGTTGGCATAAGCCAATTTCCATGTTCATCACACTTAGATTTTTATACATTATACATTAGCCAATCATTTAGTTATTTCAATACAACATTATAGCCAATTCCATTCATCATTCTTAGAGAATGTATTGTTAACCATATTATTGGCATAAGATAAGCAGTTCATTCAAATGTGATTACATAGAGAGATTTTAAGCCAATCTTAGTTCATGACTTTATACATAACGTTTTTAAACATATTAGACAGCATAATATTAATATTTGATGAATAAAACATCTTCATAAAGTGACATCAATAATAAGTATGCATCAAGACGTCACACATTAACACTTAAACATTTTTTAATATAACATAGCAATAGATCGTTCTTTAATTCTCGTAAGAAACCCTTAGCATCATATGAGTTCATCTCATAGTTCATTCAAAATTTAAAAATCAAGAACCTTACACATTAAGAACAGCAAGCACCACATACCAACAACATGATCAAGACTAATCTATACAACATTGAAATCATAACAAGGATACTAGGGAAAAGGAAAATTTGATGAGAACTTTGGGAAAACAGCCCTAGTTTCGAGATCTCATGGATTACTAGGATGGAAAGTACTCTTGGATAAATAATCATGTAGATAAACCCATACCTTATTATAACGTCCATCTACAAGGTGACCACCTGAAAAGAAACCGTGAACAACACCTGAATTCAACCTAAGAACGTCAATTAACTTTCTCTGCTTTTTTTGGCTTCTATTTTTAAGTGTTGACGTTTCTAAATGTCTGATCCTATGTTTTTAGGTTTAGGGGCAATGATCTTGAATCATGCAAATAAGGATTAATAATTTAATAAAATAAGTATATTAATTAATTACTAAAAGCCCCTCCTAGATACTAGAAATAGGAAATATAAACTAGTCCAAACGGAATTTTCCCTAAAGGATTTCTCTTTGACCATTTATTCATAATGAAATGGTTAATTTAAGTGATTAAGTGCCTAGGTGTATTTACTAAAGTACCCCTAAGTCCATTGGAACCCATAACTAACCCTTTGGACATCCTAGGTTATGTACTAGGGATGGTTCTTTTCTTAAGTTATAACTAGTTATTGAAGAATTTAGTTGACCCCCTTTAAGTTTAATTAATTAATTTTCTAAAATTAATTAGATTTAAGTAACCTAGGATAATTACTAAAGTATTACCTAAGTTGTTAGTAGCCTAACCAACTTTTGGTCTATCCTAGTTTAGGTTACTAGGTTGTCTCTTAAACTAGTTTCTAGGTTAGTGTCACCCGGTTAAGTCTTAGATTGTCGGGTCTACTAATTAGTTTATTTCGATTGTTCCTAGGTTAGTTAGATATTTAGGGTAGTTAGTTATAGTCTAGAGTTAGTTAGGAAGTTAGGTCCCATATGGAGGGACCTTTGCACATGCCTGCCCCTAACTACTCTAACCAAATTCGGTTAGAGTGGTCATCTCCTTTTGCCGCTTCTTCACATGTCTCGCACATGTGCTTGCACGTGTGTTGGTTGTACTTTCCTAACTAACTATTCTTGATGGTTCATTTGGAATGTTACTTATTTTCCCAAGGACCCTCACCATGTCCTTGGGCACTATTTAATCTAAATTCCCATTTTAGGTGGTCATGTGTTATGGTGTCTAGGCTTGACACATGGATGCGTAGAACCTATTGTGTCAATCTTGGAATATCTATTTTTTTTTTTGCTTAGGGTCTTCATTGCAGGTAGATTTCTTAAATAAGCTCATTAATACATAGAAAAATTTGTTAATACCCTTTAAGCCAATATTTTCTAGTATGCCCAATCTTTTTTCTTATTTGGGTATTATATTGAAATTGGCTAATACACCTTAGCAAATTTTATATACTATGCCCAATATTTCTCAATATTGAGCATTGGAATGCCTATGTATCCCCAATACGATTTTTAAAGACCTACTGTGCTCTTCACTGGGCATATAACTTTTTCGAAATGTTACGGTGGTGGTATGGGACGCTCTCTACTCATTGCACTAGGTAGGACCTTCCAAAAGTGAATACTGGGTGCCAAGCCTTCTAAAAGAATGTGCTACTTAGGGTAGGTGGTGGTATGGAACGCTATATACTCATTGCACTAAGTAGGTATTCCTAAAGGGAAGACTTTGGTGGTTTGTTGGGTGTTCTTCTATTGTATTGCCAATGATGGGTGCTTATTATCCCGGGGTAAGTATGCCGAAAGGAAGGAAGTCTTGAGGGTAGATTTGGTGTGTATTGAAGGAAGTTTATACGTGTACTCCTTTAATGATCTGACCTTACCTTAGGTGAGTGTCTCGGTCTCATGTGACCGTGGGTCCACATTGAGGCACACGTCATAGGGCCTCCCGCGCGCATGAGGTGTCGCGTGTGCTTGAGGGGGGGAAAGTAATCCCACCAGTTATTTCCTCATGTGTCTCCAAGTGTGCGGTGGGGTGGGGGGGAGGCACCCTCCTGTTCGTGGTACAGTTTTCATTCATCACCATGTGAAGTCTTAATAGTTCACTCTAATTGTCCATATGAGCTTACTGTTTATTTGGCCTTGGGGTGTGGTGTTGGCAAGGTTACTGTATTGGGCTGAGTGCCCGCTTTTCGGGTTTTAAAATTTATGAAATTCTTCTCTAAGTGTTAAATGACGATTCCTTATGATGTGTTTCCTTTTATATTCTTTGATGTTTTTGCTAATTTTTGCATGAAATGTTATTTTACAAAATGGTCCCTTTCGTAATGTTTTTGGCATATGTCATATACTTATTACATTATTTGTTACTAACCCATACTTTCTATACTACCTAATATAGGTTGGAAAAAAAGGTTGAAAAGTCTAAAGACAAGCTTGTGAAAGTTCCTCTAAAGACAAAGTGTGTCATCATATTGTCGTGTCTAAGGGGCCTCGATCATTGTTTTTCTATGGCTTCTTAGTCTCGGTTTTTTCCTTATGTTTAGACTTTGCTGAGAGGGTTATGTTCGGATTTTTCCACATACGCTACATAACGACGGGTCCCGTGTCCCTAGGGTAGTTATGTCCGTGGTTTCATTCACCTCATATGTTTCGGCTGTGACGGTAAGATTTCTTAGTATTCATAAAAGATTTCCTTTTTATTAATTTATTCGTGAAAAGTTTTAATTCCGCACTACTTTTCATGTCTTATGTAATGAACGATAGTTAAGGGCTAGTACAATACCCCAAAGGGTCAAGTAAGCTCGGCCACAAAATGAGGGTTCTCCCTAACTTCTAGGGGTACTTTTAGTTCCTGACAGACTTGGTATCAAAGCATAACGTTTTGGAAAATAGTTTAAGGTGTAAAAGTCTCACAATTCACGTCTAGTAGTATCTTTGTCATTGGTGTGAGTCGCGACACATCCATGGACAAAACTCTATAGGACGATAGAGTTTCACTTTCTTCATTACTCTTGAATCGTTCCATAAAACATAACTCCATAAAGTCACTCTCTATGTGTTCCCTTGTCTGGTAGTCTTCTAGGTGTGATTGCTTGGAAGGGGAGATGTTTCTATGTTTGAGGGAGGGAAAAGTGAGTTTTGATGTTATGATGGTTTTGTGGCTAAAAGAGTAGATGTGAAGGTATGTTTTGAAATTTGGGATGTGATGCCATTTATGGCTAGGTGTGAATTATGAGGTTGGGAGTGTTGTGATGAGAAACTTTATGGTGATGTAGTTCTAAGCATAGTAAGAGTTATAAGAATGAATAAAGTGCTTTTGAGAATAAATGAGTTATCTTGTGATTATGTTCAATGATGGTAGATATTATTTAAGGTGTGAATTTGAGGAAATGTTGAGATAATGTGGAGAATTATTAGAAGTTGAAGGCAACTCCCTTGTGTGACTAGTGTTTTATAGTTGTTCTTGTGATTGGTGGATGTTGTGTTGTACGCTTACACTAAGATGGAAATGTGGTATGAATATTTAGCGAGGAAGTTTTTTCCCATGAAATTGAGTTAAGTGATACCTATGACTTGAATGAAGTGATGTTTAAGAGAGTTTGTCTAGGCTTGAATCCTAAGAGGACAGTGTTATGCTTAACTTGTAAGGTTGATGTTCAATCTTGATGTGCATGATTTGAGGGTAGTGTGAGTTCCTTCCTTGTGAGAGGCATAATGGTGCTTTGGATTATGAGACCTTGAAGATGGATTTACCTAAAGTGGGGGAGAGTCAGTTGAGTAAAATAGCATATAATGTACTTACTCCAAGTAAATCCTCAAGGGTCACTAAGTGGGAGTGGTAGTATGGGATGCTACTCTCACATTACACTTAGTGAAACCTACCAAATATTTTGGAGTAAGTTAGGGTGGTATTGTCCCTCATAGTTACATACCATCTTGATAAAGTTTCTTGGAAGGTGCATTATGAAATTTTCAAGCATGTGACATAGGGATGTTTTGAATTCACTGTAATGAAGTTCAAATTTTGAGAAAATTATATTTTTCATGAACAATCATTTCAATGTTGTTAGAAATGATGTTTATAAACATATTTAATTTTTGAGAAGGTATTTCCTCCATGAGTGAAGAAATGAAAGTGAGATTGAATTTGTGAAGTTCTGCAAAGTTGCCTGTGTATAATCATATACACTGTAAGTTTTGTGGATTTTAAGAAAATCTATTTTGTATTGAATTTAAGTTCCAATTTATGCAAACATGTTTTATATGAACATTTTTTAAGTTGGAGAAGTTAGTTCCTCCCAAAAAAGGAGGTTAAGAAGGAGTTTTGAAAATCTTGAAATTTTGCAAAGAGTTGCTTAAGTTGCTAAGTGTTTGAAAATGTGAAATGATGCTCCTTGATTGTTGATGCTTTGATTTTGAGTTTTTGAGCCTTTATTTTAATGTGTTATGTGATGCTAAGTGAGTCCTTGTTGTTCTTAAAATTTAGTTTCATTCGAGGACGAATGTTGTTCCAAGTGGGGGAGAATGTAACGCCCTAAAACGAACTAACTTGAACTAGATCCTCATGTGTGTTTATTAAATTAATTTGAAGTTAAAATGATTTAATTAGTGTTCTTATGCAGTGTGTTAATTTTAGTTAAGTTTGGAGGTAAAACGTCCAACAACGTCCATGACGTTCGGAAGGTGTACCCTAGATAGTGCTTGTGTGTCTTGATTTGTTTTAGTGAGTTTTATGCGTTCCTTTTAATTGAAATTGATGTGGGATGTTTCTAGGACCTAGAAGACTTAGTTTAGGGGTTTAAAATCCGGGTACAACCCCACCTAGGACCCACAAGGGGCCCTAGATGAAGGACCCAAGACTTGGAAACAAGCTGCAAAAGCAGTGACCAAACGACGACCCTAAGGACAGTCCCTTGGTCCACCAACGGTCCATCAACCTAGGGCTTCGATTGTCCCTGAAATTAAAGATGTACAGGCTCCATTTGGAGATAAATATCAACCCATTAGACCCAACCAATGGACCATTGGTGGACAGACGGTCCGTTGAACCCCAACCGTCGATGGTGCTGTCCAAAAGCTGCTGAAAAATCTGCCAAGTCTTGGGGTGTTTGGTAAATTCACCCCAAATATTTTATGAAACTAGGACGTTATTTTTAGAGTTATTTAGGTATATTAAAGTGTTCTACACCCGAATACCCCATTTTAGACTTCATTTCCTAAAAACCCAAAACCCCTCCCCCTTAGAATTCTCTCTCAAGTCTCTATGGAAGCTAGAAGTAAAAAAGCGCTTGGAGGGATGTTCGTGGTAGTTTCTTCATCAAAAATCATTAGTATTTCTTCAATGTGAGCAATGGTATCCATCCTTTAGCTATCTTCTATTCAAGGAGTCGCTTCTAATGAATATTCAAAATGAGTTTTCAACTCGAGTTTCTCTATCTACAAAACTAAATATGGGCCTTGCATGAAAAAGTTTCTAATTAATTAATAATGATATTTATATTGTTATTTGATTATTTTAAGGATAAAACTTCAACGAAATCACGTTAAAGCTTTTCATCTAATGTTGGCTTAAGAAATGGGTTAAATGATCATGAATTGGTAGTCTTTGAGCTGTGTTTTCTTATGGTTGTTATTGGTTTATAGATACTGTCCAAAAGGCTGATTTATGATGAAATTTTGAGTAATATGTTATAGGTAATGAAAGTTTGGATTGAAGGATAAGTAGGTTATGTTGTTTCGCTTTATTTTTTGAAATGCTATTGAGTGGTATGGTCCACCTTGTTGGTGGTGGTGTTTACTTAAATTGTATGAATGTGAAGTTACTTGTTTATTGTGAAAAAGGCCATGAAGGTGTGTTAGGTTAAGTAGGATGATTATAAGGTTACTCTTCTTAAATGTGTCTTATGAAGATATTATGTGAAGTATGTTAGAGTGTATGCTTAAATGAAGTTATTCTTGTTAATTGTTTATGAAGCTTGTTATGAAGTATGTTAAGGGTTATGTATAAAGAACTTATATGATTATATGAAGTATGTAAGGTGTGTGATGTGATGAATGAAGGTCTAAGCATGTATAGGAGTTAAATGTAAATGAAATGAAGCTTATGTGCAAGGTGTGCTCACATGTACACACACACTCACACTTGAATGAATGAATGAAGCTAAGTTAAGTCCTAAAGGGGAGTTTTGGGGTGAACACTCTTCTTGAATTGAGATGAAGTGTTTAGTAGAAACCTCACTACATCCCATGAGATTTCTAAGATAGGTTGGAGGATAAATTCCCTTCATGAGTTGAGATGTGGTGTTCACTATTTATCCTTAACCTATAGTTTATTATGTTGAGAATCCGTGGGAAGTTATGCCTAGAACCGAGAGGATATGAAGGAGAGGTGGATTACACTTCGTGAGTTGAGATGTTGTATTCCAATGTACCTCTTGAGATGATTACTCCTCGTTAGTAGAGAATGAGTTACTTAGTAGCAATATCCCTATCCCTTAACTATGTGCCCGCATAGGTGTAGCTATTGGACAAGCCATGTAAAAGCTAAGAGAATGACCTCATTCTAGGCAAGTGAGGATCCCTCATCCGATAGTGGTTAATATCGGGATTCCATGTCTAGCTCTCATGGTCTATGTCGGTGAACCTTACTCCCACAAAAGTAATGAAAGTACTAAGTCTCCTAAAATAACGTGCAACTTAGGGTAGGAAACGGTATGGGACGTTGTTTATCCATTGCACTAAGTAGGACCTTACGAAATGGGAGTCTTGGTGATTCTTATGTGAATTGATTTAACTAAGTCTTCTAAAAGAATGTGCTACTGAGGTTAGGTGGTTGTATGGGACGCTATCTACTCATTTCCTAGGTAGGACCTTCTTAAAGGGAAGACCTGGTGCCAAACCTTCTAAAAGAATGTGCTACTTAGGGTAGGTGGTGGTATGGACACTATTTACTCATTGCACTAAATAGGCATTCCGAAACAAGAGACTTTGGTGGTTTGTTGGGTGTTATTCTATTGTATTGCCATTGCGTGGGTACTTATTATCCCAAGGTGAGTATGCCGAAAGGAAGGAAATCTTGAGGGTTGCTTTGGTGTGTATTGAAGGAGGTATATGCGTTCTTCCTTCATGGCTTACCTTAGTTAGTCTTAGGATGAACTTTGAACGGAAAATCCTACGGAAATGAGGCTTATTCCTCATTGTCAATGCTTTAAAAGTTTCACATTTTGAAGTCTTAATAGTTCACTCTAATTGTCTTAAGATAAGCTTACTGTAAGTCTTGGGATGTTACTGTAAAGTTCCCTTTTGGTTTAAAATTTATGGAAATTCTTCTCTAAGTGTTAAATGATGATACTTATGATGTTTTGCTTCTATGTTCTTGAATGTTTTGCTAAATTTGCATAAAATGTTATTTTACTAGAATGTCCCTTTTCGCATGTTTTTGCATTTGTCATACTTAGTACATTATTTGTACTAACCGCATACTTTTCTATAATATCTAAGTATAGGTTTGAAGCAAGGTTCAAGTCTAGAAGGCGAAGCTTGGGAAAGTTGCTCTCAAGACAAAGTGTGTCCTCATATATTCGAGGGCATAATTTCTATGTTCTTAATTTCCTTATGTTAAGACTTATGATGTATTTCATATCAATGTAAAGGGTCGTGTCCCTAGGTTATTTGTGTCATGTCTTTAAGTTTAGCTAGTGACGATAAGATTTTTTATGTATTTATGAAAGATTTCCTTTTTATTAATTTATTTGATAAAAGTTTTAATTCCGCAATACTTTTCATGTCTTATTTAATGAACATTAGTCAAGGGCTTGTACAAGACCCCAAAGGGTCAAGTACGCCTGTTCACGAAACGAGGGTTCTCACTTACTTCTAGGGGGTGCTTTCGGGTCATGACACTTCCCTTACAATACTCACTCGGTGCTAGCCTTCATTCTCATAGAGTAATTAACACATAAGGTCACATAAAAGGGTTCCATAACAAGTTCGTAACCATATTACATTTACCCAACCAAAGAGGTCTTTTTAAGGATACCTTCTAATGGAAACAAGAAGCTCATGATGACTTTCCTAAGGATTAATATGATTCCATTCCAGCCAATTAACCTTAAGTCCATCATTCCTTTACTTTGAACGATACCATTACGGCTTACGACTTCAACATTCATAAATGACCCTCTTAACATTCATCTAAGGTCACATGTCATTCATACATTAAATACTAAGAGCTTTACATATTAAGTCAAGACATAAGATATCCATAATCATATATATATCAAGTAAGGGACACAAGCCAACCAAGACAAGATACCACACACTTCACCTTAATTCATGATACAAGTCATTCTACAAACACCAAAGTATAACCATATCATCTATCAGTAATTATTTATACAGCTTCCATCTACATCATCAATGTTTCAACCATAGACTCCAGGTAGTCCAGTAGGCATAACAAGATCAACCCTAAGACTATACTTCACAAGGTCAAGTCATATCTAAGATAATAAACCTACAAACATTCATAGGCATTATACTGGTCACACATTTCTTACATTTGATAGATATCATCATGACACAGACCTCACATCAATAAATTACACAATAGAAATTAACTTTAAGTAGTTCCGACGTCCATGATCATCATATTGCATAAAGTAACGCTGACAAGGCCATGTCAATTCACATATCACTGCCACTATAAGTGGAACGTATAATCACAACATAATTTAAGTACAAACAACATTAAAATAAAATAAATATGGAAGATTACCACCACAACATCCTCAACACCTCTACTTGATGATAATTCATCCAATTCAATAACATAAAGCCCTTACCAATGGTCATGAACAATAATTTCATATAGAAATTATGATAATCAATGAAGATAGGCCAATTCAATAGATATTCATCAATCTAACACAACTTAGATCTCAATTGAATACAATTATTATATCATTAGAAAGCTCATTGAAATCTACACTAGAATTCAACAACATTAGGCCAATATCAAGTAACCCATTACTTAGTAAAAATCTAGGGTTCATCCAAATCATGGTTTCATAGGTAATTTCTATTAAAAATCACCAGAACAATATCAATTAAATCATTATTCAATTTTTAGAAATAATTAATGCAAGAACCCGTGGTAGAATCATGAAATTGGACAATTCAACTGGAAAACTTTAGAAAACATCTGGAGAATTGGGGATCCTTGATGAAGATAGTTTAAACAATCAATATACATACCTTGATGAATCTAATTCTTCACTTTGATTAAGAATCTCCAGTCAACTCGTCACTTTAAGCCCTTCCTTGAGTTTGGACTTCGATGGAGTCTTAGAGAGAATTTTAAGGAATTCGAAAATTTGATTTAGAAGAATGAAATCTTCAATGTGATTTAGGATTATAAACACATTTAAAATACTAAAAATACCCCATATAAATCGCCAATACTATTATTTTGAAGTGGGGTGAAATTACAACATCACCTCTCACTTGGCAGTAAACTGCACGCAGGAGACAACACCATCGACGGACACCAACCTACAGGCCGTCCCTTGACCTACGGACCGTCCTATTTGTCCGTGGTTTGGGACTGAGGCTTTCTCTTGGTCCTTATCCTCTCAATGCTAAGTCCCTACCAACAGCACCCATCGACTGCTCGATGGACCCACTATTCGTTGATCCTTTTCCGTCCGTCGTTTGGGGGCTGCCTGGGACGACCTCTCCAATCGATGGGCATAGGTCCATACACAGGTCGTCCTGGCCTTCGTTGAAGGGTTTGGAGACTTGCATCTGGTATATCATCTCCCCATTCTAAATACCAACCGATGACCATCACCTACGGGACGTCGACTAGGCCACTAACCGTCGATTGCCATCCGTAGGTGGACTGCCTTAGGCAATTTTGACCACCAGCATGTGTCCTTCCTTAAGGACTCTTGGTTGTTTCTTGGGGATGTTTTCCTGGACGTTTCAAACCTAAACATTATCATATACAATTTTATCACCTCTCACATGAATTTCATCTAAAACTAACATGAAAAACTCAACGAAACATGATTAGACACACATGGTAATTTCAAAGCACATGTTTTAAACGTCATGGACGTTTTTGGACGTTTGACCTCCAAACTCAATAAAACCTTACACACTGCCTATAAATTCTATAACAACTCATTTAAGAACCTTAAAACCTCATGAACCACACATAAACACGGAAAACCACATTTTAGGAAACATAGGTAGGTACTTAAAATCCCCCCATCCTCGCGCGCCTTAGTCGTCCCTTCACTTTTAACTTCAATCACCTAAACTCTTCCCAAATGTTTCATTTTCAACCATATATTAGAATTATTTAGGAAATTATACGATCATGATAATCATGTTAGTCTCTAGTTCACCTAAGTCATTTTTGGGGTCTTATAGATACTACGTTCATGATTTATGTAGTCCGCCTTCGTTCGGTGCAGGGTTCCATGACACTGGATTCCTAGATCATTTGATCTATGTAGTTTACGAAAGATGTTCCCAAAATGTTAAATTACTAGGAATGAAACTTTAACTAGGATGCCTGAAGGGGTTAAGAATTACTCGTGTAGTGGTTGCCAATACCGATACTTGCACTATTAGACTTGAAGGAGTATAGGTAGGATTTTCTTTTGTAAGTATATTCTTATATATGTAAATGATGTGTATATGATTACCTTACATGTTGATGGCACCTTATGATGTTGAATTCACTTACGAATATATGTTTGGTCTCTATTGCTAAAGTATGAGGTTATGTACTCTAAATGATACGCTATGTGAGGTTGGACATTGTTTATGGTTCTTGTTAGGTTTACATGATCAAGTAATGTTATGGTACTTTACTTAGTCATTGCACTAGTATACTTAGATAGTGTTCATTAGTAATACTCTTGTTTGGTTGTGATGTTCATGGTCTTGTCGTAATGAATATGTCTTATTTATTGGTATGCATTCTTGAAATGTGCATAAGGCTTTTCAATGTGAATTGCATACTTTATTGAAATGTCCCTCTTTAGAATGATTTTATGTTGTGTGTGCATATGGTCTCATACTCATTACAAGTGATGTGCTAACCCCATTTTCTCCCTTTTTCCCCAACTGTTTAGGTTCCGCTCTTAGAAGGCTTGTGATGACTTTTGAAGGAAGGCTTGGATTCTCATTCTCCAAGGTGGGTAGGTTCTCACTACATCGAGGACAATTTCATTTATATCTTCGGATATTCATTAGTCTTAAAGACAATATGTTTATTTCCTTTCATTTGAATATTAAAGATTGCATAGCCTATATGTGGCTTTTATCGTATTAATGTATGTGTCATGCCCAATTGTTATACTCTTGTTAGATGGTCATGAGAAGAGACATTCAGTTTTAAGACTATATTATATCTTATATATTTATGTGCAATAAAAGTACAAGTGTAACAACCCTTAAAATGGATAAGATAATAAATTCTTAATGTGTCAATAATTCCTATTATTTAGATCAGGGTTCTCACGGATTGATGCTCGTAGAACCAGACCTCGAAACCCTTGGTATATCCAAGCCAACTAACTTGGGAAGTTAGTTGAGCTGGAAAGGTTGGTCCACCATGTAGGCTCTCTGCATACAAGATTTACCTTGAAAGGATCCTTACTGGACTTAAAAGGGAAAATCTTAGTTTGGAGGGTCTACTAGGGGTAAATGGTCTTTTTTCTAGGCTACGGGTAGTATCGTCATTACCCCAATATAAAATTTTATTATTACTTAATTGGTGGAGGGGTATGTTGGAGGTGAGAGGGGGCCGCAATTGGGCTCTTGAAGTGAAGTCTTCTCCACCCGGGTTCGCACCGTAGGTGAACACAATGAATTAAGTGATTTTTTATTTAGCTATTGATAAATGTAATTATTAAAATATTATTCATTATATGATTTAAAATAAGATAAAAAACAGATTTTTATTAAATAAACAAAGCTTATTGACTAATTCCTAAAACTAGACTCCTAAAGCCCCTGTTACAAAAACTCCCACCTCTCACGTTTTCTCTTCCACTCTCACACTCGAGCTCTCTTATTCTTTTCATAGTTTTTAATCTTCCAAAATAAGATACAAAATCAGAAAAATAAACGCAAGTTTCTTCAACCCTTGGAAGAACTCACACAAAATAAAATTAATCGCCACACTAGGCTAGGGGATGGTTGTCATTAGAGTGGAGTTTGATAGTGAAGGAGTCCTAGACGCTTTATGGGTTATGTTTTTGGCAGGGCAAGTAAGAGTTAACGTAAAACAGGTATGGGTTTTCTTCTCTCTTTTCCTCTTTCCCAAGAGACACTGTGGTTCATATTATTCATTCTAAAATTAGAATTGTTTCCCCTCTTGCATGCCCCTGTTACTAGCTCCCAATGAACCGTATTTGGGTATGATTGCTGATATACCGTGGTTTCACGGTATTTTTAATGAATTTTCCTTAAGTTCAGTGTGTGTCCAAAATCCTGTTTGTATTGATTTTTGTGTAAGTTTCTCTCTCATTTGCATGAAATTGTCTAAAGATGACGCGGAGTTTTTTTGAAGCAAGAATGCAGAAGTTACCAACCTAACGGACTTGTGGACGGTCCTACGATCCTTTTGACGGTTCGTAGGTGGCATCGTAGTTAATATGCTGAAGGAAGATGGAGAAGTCGGACCTAAAGTGTGGGATTAATGAGTCCCTGACGGATCGCATGCGATGCGAGTCCGTCCTGCTCGTTCTCGCAAAATGATCAGAGAGTAGTCCCCCGTACCCAATTTCTGAGAGTTTATGTTATGGGAACGGTACGACCTCGACGACTTTGGTTCTTGGAACGGTCCGTCATACCTGCCTTTGGGTAATGAAGAGGCAGCAAAAAATTTTGAAGTATGGGACGACGGGGCCATGACGGCCTGTCATGACCAGACGGTCCCATCACGAGTCTGTCAACCTCAGCCGCTTTTAAAACAGATTTTTAATAATTGTGAGTCTTATTTATTAGGTTTTTGTTTTTTTTATAATAGTTCGAAAAACCCATTTTTTTTGGTTGGGGTTAGACTTTGTTTAGACTCTTTTGTTCAGTAAAACTCTGCTTTGATATTAGAATTTTTGATTGGTTAAAACTTTTTTCTTGAATTGATTGTTGGTTATTTGTTTGATTAATCAAGTGAATTTCTGGATTTATTCTTCTCATCAAAGTAAGTGCATGAATTCATTATATTACATATATGAATCTTGTGATTAGACTATGGCTAACTAAACGCCATAACTAGTTGTGGGAATATGGGTGAATAATGAGGTACAATCTAAAACTAAATAAAAATCCAGAATAGTGTCCTTGCATGATTGATCATTCTTTCATTTAGAGTCTTTTTAACAACGGATGGACACTTTAGAAATCGCCTTAATGCGACTGGCCGGACCAAGGAGATAGATAAAATAGGAAAGATTATCACATAGCATTTATTTTATACTATCTCAATAGGCTATGGTTGATTGGTACGAGTGTTATAACTTAGTCAAATCTCGAATACATGCTTAATATTGAGGTAAATGTAAGGGTTGTATAGAAAAACACATAGCCGGCCCAAAGTGCGGAGTGAGTTTTTGGTAGTTACCGGGAACAAGCATTTATAATACATAACTTATCCCTTGCATCAAGATACTAGGAAATAATTTTTTAGTAGAATTATAAGGTTTAAGAACCATTGGGGAACACTTTAAACCCCTAGTTTACTTTATTTTATTGATTAAACTCCGGATTTGAACCTGGTAGTTATTTACTTTAATTTAGTAATTATTTTCATTAATTTATATATAAAAACCCCTTTATTGTCTTTTGTTTCAAGAAAATAATTGACTAAAATAATAGTAATAAATAGATTAAAGTTAATCTGAACTATTTTCCTCCTTGGCGATCCCAACCTCATTAGTTGGTTTCTTTATTTGATACGACCTCTTTTACTTCTATTTGAGAAGTAGTTTGAAGCGTTATCAAATTTTGCGCCATTGCCAGGGAATGTACTTTTAAGATTAACTTACACGTATTTCTAAAGTTTGGTCAATATTTCTTGATTTTACTTTCCTATTTTTTTTATATTCTGCAGGGGGAGCTGGGGATCATGATGGCCTTTTATGCCAAACTCTGACGGATAGGAAGAGAAACCCTTGTTTCCCCAGATTCACGCAATTAGAGCGGTACACTACGCCTACGAATCAAAACATGGGTATTATACGATGATGAATCCAAAAACCAGAACTACCCAGCTCCGATTGATGTCATGGTCATTATTACCCTATTATCGGGTGAAAATAAACAAATGGCAACCATCGCTCCACGTCCCAGAATACTACAGAGGCTATGATAATATTGCAGACTCTGATTGGCCACTGTCTTTCCCCTCTACCCACCAGCCATACCTTTGTGGTAACTAGATAGTCTCAATGCAAATCTCACTGCTAGAGGTTTGTTTTAAGGGCTACCTTCTGACGACCCACATGACCATATAGCTAAGGTAAGGGCAGTGTGTAAAAGTTGTGTAGGGAGGCCTAATTTGGATTTGGATGTAATAGGGCTAAGAGTTTTTCCTCTCTCACTGACGGGAGAGGCTGCTATTTGATTCATTGAGCTCCCTTATAACTCAATTTTCACTTGGAACCAACTAAGGGACGTTTTCTTAACACGTTACTACCCAGTCTCCAAGAAACTAAACCACAAAGATAGAGTGAACAACTTTGTGGCACTACCAGGAGAGTCAGTTAGTAGTTCTTGGGATAGATTCACTTTGTATTTGAGAAGTGTCCCTAATCACCGCATAGATGATGAGTCACTGAAGGAATACTTTTATCGAGGACAGAATGATAATAATAAAGCGGTATTGGATACTATAGCGGGTGGTTCTTATGGGGAGTGTCCTTATGCCGATATTACTGAATAGTTAGAGAAAATCTCCCAAAAATACCTTTACAGTGCAATCAACTCACAACCCAGCCACAGATGAGATTCGTTAAGAGATGTCTTAGATGAGAAATGATCTTGGGTTGGTATTAAAACATGTCACTGGGGATGCAGAAATGATAAATACAGTTAACTACTTGTCTAAAACACCACCACAAAATGATGAATCTTTTTATGAGGAGGATTCCTATGAGGTATATAAGCAGACGGGGGGTTTTCGATCGAGTGTCCACGCCTCTAATCAGGAGAATTGGTACCATGGTCAAGGAAACCAAGGTCAGATCTATGGTAACTATAACCGTGAGGGTCATTATGTTCGAGAAAGAAATTACAACCGCAACAACAACATCAACATTTGTAACTATGGTAATAGAAATTATAGGAATGGGCCCTATGTTCCTCCTCAAAATCGTGAAGTTACTCCTAGGGATGGTGGAGGTGGTATGGCGCGAGTTGAGGATATGTTGCACAAAATTATAAGGAGGTTCGATGCTAGTGATGAGCACAGTAAAGAGTTAAGGAATGATTTAGCGGGCATTAGGCAGAAAATCGATACACATGCAATATCGATTAAGCAACGTGAGTTACAATTGGCCCAATTATTTGCGACTATTAACACACGGCAACCAGGCACTCTTCCTAGCAACATTGTCCAAAATCTGAAAAATGATGGACATTGTATGGAAATCACTACTCGCGGTGGTAAGCAAACCATTGACCCACCTATGCCGTCTAATGAGAAAAAGGTGACAAAAGATAATGATAAAGTGGTAGAGGTTAATGGTTATATAGAAGATAACACTGGAAAATATGCTCAAATGCCTAAAAAGGTAACTCCCATGCCTAGACAACCACCCTCATTTCCTCAAAGATTAGGGAAAAAGACCGAGGATGGTAAATATCGGCATTTTAAAACAATGTTGAAGCAGCTTTCTATCAACGCCCCTTTGGTAGAAGTCTTAGAACAAATGTCCGGTTATGCCAAGTTTATGAAAGATCTTGTTACAAAGAAAAGATCGGTCACTTTTGACGATGATGATAGAATGCAGCATTGTAGTGCTATTGCTAGAAGATATCTGGTACAAAAGAAAGAATATCCGGGTGCGTTCACTATTCCTTGTACAATCGGCTTATTATATTTTGCGAAAGCATTATGTGTTCTGGGGGCAAGCATAAATCTCATGCCCCTCTCGATTTACAAGAAGTTGGGTTTGGGTGATACAAAGCCCACTGCGATGCGGCTACTGTCGGCCGATCAAACAGTAAAAAGGCCTATAGGGATACTCCACGATGTGCTAGTAAAAGTGGAGTCGTTCATATATCTGGCAAATTTTGTTATTCTTGATTGTGAAGGTCGATTTTAGTGCCCATTATCTTGGAGGGCCATTCCTTGTCACGGGTAGAGCCTTAGTTTGATATGGCAAGGCAGATGAAATTTTGTTGAACAATGAGAAGTGAACCTTCCAACATTTGTAATCCATGAGCAGAGTGGTGGCTCCATCGGTATCTGCTATATCCTACAAAGTTGGTGATCATCTTGACCTAAATAGAGAACGCTAGGTGTAGACGCATTATAGCAGTGATAATTGAATTATGATACAACTTTGCATTGAAGAGTATGAGTCCATTATTCTCGGCTCTTGATCGAGGGTGATGTTCTGTTGCAAAAACCTATAAATATGAGTTAGACATGAACAATGCGAGTCTCCACCCAGAAACCATCTAGAGAGGAGGCTCACAGTTAGAAGTAAAAGTTCTCCACCTCATTCAGGATATTCTTAGGAAATGGTTGACACTTTGCTGGAATCTTGCATTAGTATCTTAATGAAACAACAAGTTGAAGTTTGGTAAAAGTGCTAAAAAGGTTCAAGAAAAGCTATTGGATGGGACTAATCCGCGAACATTATTGGGGGGAGTCCGTCCTATATTTGTCTCTAAAATCAAACTCGCCCGATATAAGACTCCAGTATTGAGCACTAGAGACACCTTAAATCCACTATGTAATGGTGTGACGAAGTACAATCATTAAATGGTTGGATTGCCGGGTAACTATTCGAATCACCATTAGTAGTATAGTAATGCCCTAGTCACTAAGTACCTAAAAGGGGGAATAATGTGGTCCCCAATGAGTAAACTAACGTGTTTCCAATGGAAACCGGTTACTGATGGATGGTGTGTATGGATACCCTAAATTAATGCCATTGACCGAAAAAGACCATTTTCTATGCCCTTCATGGAGCAATGTTGGATACGCTTGCAGGAAAAGGTGTGTAGTATTTTCTGATGGATAGTCGGAGTATAATCAGATTTCTAATTGCAAACCAGAAGATAGAGAAAACCACTTTAACTTGTCCATTTGGGAACCTTGCCGTTCAAGAGAATGTGGTTTGGTTGTGCAATGCACCCCCACATTTCAGAGATGTATGATGTCCTATATTCTCCCGACATGGTGGAAGATACGAATTGCTTGTTTTTATGATGATTTTTTCTTCTGTAGTTTGGTGATCATTTGAGCGGTGTTTGAACATTTTTGAGGTCCTTAAGAGATACGCGACTAATTTAGTACTAAATTAGGAAAAATGTCACTTCAATGGTGGAAAAAGGTCTTGTTTCTGGGTCATCGCATTTCAGAAAAGGGCATAAAAGTTGATCGAGCTAAGTCAATGTAATAGAGAGACTCCCTACCTATCTCTTTAAAGGTTGATAAGATTTATTGGCTCGCAATGTTTTTATACCAAAAATAAACCCGAGATTCATCAAAAGATTTTTCAAAAATGCACATCCGTTGTGCAAACTACTAGAGAAAGATTATAAATTTAATTTTGATGAATCTTGTCTCAAAGCATTCGGAGAGCTAAAAGAAAAATTGGTGTAGGCATCTATTATTATTTCTCCGGATTGGATCATTCCATTTGAGGTGATGTGCGATGCTTGTGGGGTTGATCTTTGTGTAGTATTGTGACAAAGAAGGAACAAAATCCTTCACCCCATTTACTATGCTAGTAAAGCCCTAAATGAAGCCCAGAAGAACTACACAATGACTGAGCAAGAAATCCTTACAGTAGTCCTTTGCCTTTTGAAAATTTTGCTCTATTTTCTAGTACTATATTATATAGTGCCTACTTACCATTCAGCTTGAGAATATTTGATGGCAAAGAAAGGATCGAACCGAGGTTATTCTTTGGTATTACTGCAAGAAAGAAAGAGTCTCCCTCTCAAAAAACCCATTCTTGGATTGAGTTATTTGACTGTTTTGGGTATTGGACTATATGGGTCCTTTTTGTGAGTTCTCCTGGAATGAAGTTATTTTAGTAAAGTTTGATTCAGTTCTAAAGGGTGGAAGCTATAGCCCTCGCAACACTGAACGGAAGAGTGGTCACTGCTACTGCGTTCTTGCAAAGATATATCTCTCGCTTTGGGGTCCCGTCCAAGGGCAATTATTAGAGATGGGTGATCCCACTTTTGGCAACAAAATTGGTCATGGATTTATTGGAGAGATGGGGTTTCGCCATAATTTGGCCACTCCTTACCATCCTCATCTAGTGGGCAAGTTGAAGTGTCCATGGGAGAATCAAACAGATATTGGAAAAATATGAACCGCTTGTAGAACGGATTGGTCAAGGAGGCTTGATGAGGCCTCTGGGGCCTCCGGACATTGTATAAAGATCCCATCGGTATGTCCCCATACAAAATTGTATATGGAACATCTTGTCATCTTCCGGTTGAAGTTAGACCATAAAGGCCATGTTTGCTATGAAGAAGTTGCAAATGGCTTGGGCACGAAAGTTGTAGACAAGGGTTAACTGGATTGAAATGAACTCGATGAATTTCGGCCTAAAAGCTATAAATCTCAGCCCTCTATAAAGAAAATATGAAGAGTACCAAGACCAAAAAATTGAAAAACGAGAGTTTATATGGTTGGTGATTTGTGCTTTTTATTCAATTCTAGGTTGGCGCTTGTTCCGGGTAAGACCAAGTCCAAATGGACTGGCCCTTACTTGTTACCCAACTATTTCCCTCATGGAGCAGTTGAGTTGGAAAAGAAGGAGGGTGTGCGGTTTAGGAGGTGAATGGGAAAACTGTATAAATCTATTTCGTGCATGCTGAATCAGCGAATGAAGTGATCAATGCATAACATCTTGATGAGTCTGAGTAATCAAGGTCTTCAGTCCGTGCCGCGAGTTAAAATCAGGCGCTGGGTTGGGAGGACACCCAATACGTATAGTTTTTCATTCTATTAATGGTAGAATTTTCTAGTAAGGGTTTTACATTTGTCAGACACATCACAAGGAACTTCTGAAGAACTCACCCTGCAAAACAGTGCAATCGACGGATACATCGACGGACCGTCACGCTTTGCGATTGACCGTCGCATGATCCGTCATGCCAATGTACGGGCTTTCATTTATTTTAAAAAATTAGGGAAACACGCTACGGACCGATGGACCGTCCCATCTGTGGATGGAACCCGTCCGTTGGGGATTCGTTTTCGTCTTAACCAAACCAGCATACCTGACCCGACCCCGACGCTGGGGACGTTTTTAAAATTTTCAGACCTAAAAAACCCCCCCCCCCTTCATTTGAACGATTTCTTTCCCTCTTTCTCCCCATTCCCCTCCTTTCAAACATCAAATTGTTCCGCCCGCTCTCTTTCAAGGGGCATCACTTCCTCCCCAAATCCATCCCCAATTCCAATCTCCTTTCTACTGGTCAGAGTCTGCTGCTGTGGTTTTGTTTTCTTGCTAACCAAGTGCCTCCCTTGCTTGTTTTTCTCCTCTTCTCAAGTATGTGTCTCTAATTTCTACCCATTTGCATTGAATTTTTGTTTTAATTAGTATTAGCCTATCCTTGTTAGTGGGTTTTCATTCTTTGCTCCAATTTTGTCTTACCTAGGTTGAGAATCCTCAAATTGCCTTGTTAAAACTCAATATATAGAAGCTTTAGCATTGCTAGTTTGCTAGGTATTTGGGTTAGAAACATATCGGTTAACACCAAGTAATCCATGTGAGTCACAGAGGATGAATGTGGCATCTTAAGTTTTGTCACTTAATGACAGAACGAGACCCCGATGACGGACCGTCGTATCCACGACGTACCGTCATAGGGTCTGTTCCAACACCCCCAACACCCCACTGTTCGTTTTCTCTAAGTGTCAATCAACGCACGCATGCGAGGGACCGTCGTTCTCATGATGGTCCATCCTGCACAACCGTTCAGGTTGTCAGAGACCCTAATCCTAAGGGTCTCCAATTTTTTCTAAGTGTCCACCAACGGACACATGCGATGGACTGTCGTTCCCATGACGGTCCGTCCTGCAAAACCGTTATGGTTGTCGGAGACCCTATTCCTAAGGGTCTCCAATTTTCTAAAGTTTCCACATACGGAACAATGAGACGGGAGCGTCGTTCCAACGAAGATCCATCCTGCACAACTGTTCTGGTTGTCAGAGACCCTATTCCTAAGGGTCTCCAACTTTTCTAAGTGTCCTCTGATGGACATCTAAGACGGACAGTCATACCCACGACGGTCCGTCCTGCACAACCGTTCTGGTTGCCAGAGACCCTATTCCTAAGGGTCTCCAACTTTTTCCAAGTGTCCTTTGACGGACATCTATGACGGACCGTCCTACTCTCGACCGTCTGTCCAGCACAAACCTCATGACGGTTAGAGACCCTTGTCTTAAGTGTCTCAATTTTTTTCCAACTGTTCTCTGACAGACATCTACGACGGACCGGCATACCCTCGACGGTCTGTCCAGCACAAATCGTCATGATGGTCATAGACCCCTCTCATAAGGGTCTCCATACTTTTTCTAAGTACCCCACGACGGACATCGAGATGGACCATCATTATCACGACAGTACGTGTTGCTTATCCGTCATAACTGTCAGAGACATTCCTTCAGGGGTCTCCACATAAACATAGTTTTAAGTAAGACATGACGGACCCCATGACGGTACCACATACTCACGGACGAGTCATCACCTGTCAGTCGTGTTTCATGTTTGTTACTATAGAGCAGAGTCATTAAAGATTTTGATCTTATATTAATTGGATCATTATTGCTTGTCTTGTTTGCTCATTATAGTTACTAATATTGATTCCGTACAGGTACTTTCTCTTAATTGTAACCAAACAAGATCGACGTGACGCACGTGGTCATTCAAAGTTTGCTCGAAACCCCGCTCTGCCCGCCTGGTCTAGGCTCTGATGATGAGCCCGATCCCTAGTATTTTATGCCCACAAGATGACTGCCACTCCCTATCTATATACGAGCTGCACACAGGGACCAGGAGTATGCGCCCCGAAAAGGTGGGGTCCGGCGTAGTCACTGACCTCCCAGTCTGTGAGGAGCGCCACACTAACCGGCAACTTCTGGTCATCTAAAACTGAAGAACGGAAGCGTCTGGTTCCTTAGAAGTTTCGTGGACAGAGGAAGCCCCGGGTCACAGAGGGTCCCTAAAGCCGCCACGCTAACGTATGCCTCGTTTTCTAATGAGGCTGACAGTCATGATCCACTCAGGCTATCACCGACATGGTGCTCTCACCCCGGGTTGCCAAACAACCTAATCGGTAGAGTGTGTCGAGGGGAAATACCAAGTGTATTCAGACACCATGTTCTATAAATGATAAAGGCGTCATGACACTGACCCTAAACTGAGAGACAGTCCTTCGGGAAGTCTCCCCACCATGCCAGATATCCATAATCTCTTCATTACGACACAGGGATTAGTAGAGTGGACAGCTCGTTCTTTCGGCATCTATAGCGAGGAGTTGAGTCCCGAGAGTTTTACGCTCTTTACGTGGCTACTCTATGATCATAGATAGATAGGAAGGATCCCCGCCCAAACAGACCCCACCTGAGCACGTCCGAGTATGAGGCATAAGGTCGGGACATCTCCTTGCCCGCCATCCCCGGTATCTGTACGATGAGGATGTTGATGCCAAACCGGACCACAATTTCACCGATGAGTTCGACTACCGGTGGAAAAATGTAAAAGATGCCAATTCTCGTGTGAGCCATCGATGGTGTGAGAGAGACCACAAAAAGGTTGGGATGGCCCCTTTGCAACTTGTCTATTGAGCGAGAGGGTTCCGGACCTAGAACAGAAGCCGAAGGGAGCCATCAAGAAGGCTAATGACCTTCACGGCCTAAGTTTTATGGTCGATTGCCTGCAATGCCATTCCCCCCATGGCTGCTCATAATATAGACATGGGCTGTGTAGTCTTTATGGCGGCGATGATAGCCGGGTTTGAGGTGACTTCTCTTGGATTCTACAGGTTGGTAATGCACGAGAGGGCTTTCAAGGTACAAATACCTTACCCGTTTTCCTGTGCATGATATTTTCCTTAACAGGTCAGCAGGTGTTGCCCAATCTGCACATTGATCAGCTCAAGACTCTGTTGGCACTGTTGAACTCCTCATCAGGGAATGAGCCAATGGAGTTGGGCTCCATTGAAGAGGGACCCGTCCAGAGTTGCATCTACTTTGATAAAATATGGCTAATACGGTAGAAACATTCTCGAACGGATACGCAGATTCTAAACCATGACAACTACCGGTCAAGTCTATCCAGGGTAGTAGCCATGTCCATAGATTACTCTCCTCAGCCCGTTCCCTGCTCTAGTCCTGCTTGCTAGGGTCCAGAAAATAGAAGCTTATTAATTGGCCACACTTCTTAATCCAATCAGCCTGGATGCCAAAGAGTCTATGCTGAGCGGGGAGGAGCGCTTGGAGCGTAAAGGGTCCAGAACACAGAGCGGACGGAAGAGCGCTGAGGTTCATCAGCGCTTGGACATTTTTGTGTTGCTAGGTGCTAGCCGGCCGTCCTTGAGGTGGAGTGTCGACCCTCATGATGCGTTGAGAGTCTGCGCGCAGGATATTGAGATGATAATAGAGGCTTAGGGTTGCCTGAGTCGGAGCCCCCTTCTGCAGGAAGGCCTGATGAGGATACGGTGATGGCTGCCTTATTCGCCACGTCTGAGATCCACCACCTCCCTGGAGAGCATGGCCAAGATGCGCAAGGGTCGATAGGAGGATGAGGGCTTAGAGCACGGAAAGACGGCTGACCGTTGAGATGGAGAATGCGAGGAAAGAGCCTCTCTTGCTGATGAAGGAGGCCGTGCGGATCAGGGTTGTAGAGTAAGTGTTGGGGGAATCTCGATCCAGAGATGTGGAGACCGCGAGAGGGCAATACTGATAGTGTTGTTGACTGATGCGGACACTTATGAGGGTGTTGTCTCGGACTACCGAGGTAGGGGTTCCGGGGAACCAAAACCCACCAGCTTGCTGATCGTCACACTTGACCCCAGGTTTGCTCACCTACCACTCTCGTATTAGTTTTTCTAATGCATTGGGGAAAATTGCATATCTTTTTGTTGGGGGGGTTAAATGGAAAGTGAAGTGTTAGGGGATGAAGTTTGAGTATCCCCAATTCACAAACTCCTCTTTTGGGGTTTTCGTGCCTGTGTTCTTTTACCTAAGAGACTGATTATTTTTATTTTTTAAACCGGCAGGTCTATATGATGTGTAAATAGTATAAACTCTGAAGCATTGAGTCTAAACAAAATGATATCCGGATGACTGGAAAATGAGGCATGACTAGGCATAGTACAATTGATAAATGTGTGTCTCTAAGCAGACATAGAGATACACCACTGGCATGGACCCTAGTCTAAAAAATTCGAAAAATAGGTGATCTGATAATCTGTAGAGTACTGAGATTTAAGTGAGTGTGAGGAAGATTTGAATAGTCCACTGTTTGTACTGAGCTAGAACCCTTGCCTGGTTCGTTCTACTAATAGTAAGTTGTAATAGGACAATTAGATTAAGGATCATAGGACCTTTTTCAATAAGCCAATTTTTAGCCTTAATAAAAACAAGAATGAATGAAATAATCCCTCTTTGATCGAAATGATTTGAGAATTAAACTGACCTTCTTTTCACCCCCAATGACCTTTTCTGGGAATGATATGTGTTGGCCCTGGTCACTCCTTGGGACATGTGTGCATCCTCAAGGGATTAGCCAAAGCATAAGTTGGAGGGCGGCTCACTGACAAATAGACAAACATTTTCATGGCACTGACCCAACTTTAGGTATTGAGTATTTGAGGGGTGGCTTATTATGAGATTCTCTGGAAAGTGGGGGGGTTGAAAGAACAAAGAGAAGAGGAGAGAAAGAACAAAAGTAAATGATCAAAAATCAGCTGCTGAAGAAAAGGAAATTAAATAATAAATAAATAAAATATATTTATATATATTTATAGATATTATATAAATATATATATATATAATATATATTTAATAATAATAAAGGCAAAAAAGTGTCCACTACACAAAGAAGAAAAGAATGGAAATACAACGGTGAAAGAATATGAGAAATTGGGCGAAAATAAAATGATAAAAAAGTATGGTATGTGTATCCCATATGTCAAGGACGGAAAAAAGGTACTAAAGTATACCTACAATATTACCCACCTGACCCTGATGAACCTATGTTACAAGCTAAGAAAGTACTATCATGATCCTAAGAGTTGTATGGCGAAACTTAAAAGCAGTTACCTAAGGGCAAGCTTCTGGAAATATGTATGAATGAGTTTTGTCAATTTTTTCTGAGAGTGAGTGTTTTTAAAAGTAAATCCTTATACTCAAAAAAAAAATCATTGTGTTGAAAATGAGGATGTTGTTTTTGAAGTGAGGACACTAGTTGTATAACCGAATATTCGCACCCGGTGAGAAGAGAAATCAAAGAAGGATAGGTGCGGTTGCGTGGTAGTCGTATGTCATGGTCTGATTCAACATATTCAAGAGTTAATACGTGATAACATGCATAAACATGATGATATTATCGGGATGATGAGCCAAATGTGCGAAAGCTAAAAACATGGATACTATTGTACAAAGATTTTGTAGTGATTCATAGTCCGTCGCTTCAGGACAAACAACGAAAATTTAAGTTTGAGGTTGTTTGATATACGTGGTTTCACGTATTTTTAATTCTTTTTAGTTAAGTTTAGTGTGTGTCAAAAAGCCTTTGTATTGAGATTTTTTATGGACAGTTTCTCTTTATTTGCGGAGGAAATATGTATAAAGTATGAAGCGGAAGTTTTGAGCAAGAAATGCAGGAAGTTATCACCAACGGAGCTGGTGACGGGTCCGTCGACTTGTGGGACAATCCGTTAGGTGGCCCATCGTAGTAGTGAAGTGATGAGGATTATGACCGTAGGTTTCACGGTTTATTAGATTTTTGTTTTTTTAAATAGTCGAAAAACCATTTTTTTTTTGGGGTTTTTTTTTGGGGTTAGACTTTTTGGTGTTAGAATCTTTGTTAGTAAAACTCTTTGTATTAGACTTTGTGATGGTACACTTTTTCTGGAATTGATTGCTGGTGATTTGTTTGATAAATAAAGTGAAAATTTCTGGAATTTTTATTTCTCATCAAAGTAAGTGCCAGAATTATTACATAAATATATGAATATTGTGATTATGACTAATGGGGTAAACTAAACTCCATAACTAGGGTTGTGGGAACCATGGGAGAATAATGAGGGGAAAATCTAACTAAAATAACAAATTTCCAAGAATAGTGTATTGCCATGTATCGATAATTCTTTCTTAGAAGTCGTTAACGGATGGCTAACGTTAGAACTCGCCTTAATGGTACTTACCGGACCAAGGAGGTAGATAATAGGGTAAGAAATTATTCAACATAGATTTAGTGTTATTACTATCTTAAAGCCAGTGTTGATTGGTACGAGGAATAACTTAGTCAAATATCGAAACAATGCTTAATATGAGTAAAGGTAAGGGGTAATATAGAACACAACGTAGCCGGACCAAGGTGCGGAGTGAAATTTTATCTAGAGATGGGACCAAGGATTAGAAATACATAAGTTATCACTTTGCATGACAAGTACTAGGAAAGAATTGTTATAGTTTAGAATTATCAAGTTAGAAACTTGTGGGGACACTTAAACCCATAGTTACTTTTATTAATTCAATACACTCAAGATTTTGAACAGAGTAGTTTTTACTTTAATTTAGCTAATTATTTCATTAATTGATATCAACAAAACCCTTTATTGTATTGTTTTTTAAGGAAATAATGTATTAAATTAATAGTAATAATAGATGTAAAGTTAAGTCAAAACTTAATTTCCTCGTGGGAAATGATTCCAACCTCATTAGTGGGTTCTTTACTTGATACGAACGCTTTAATTCTTATGTGAGAAGTAAGTTTGAGCGTTTATCAATTGCTGGTAGAATAAGGTATATTTATTACGTTTCGTGATGATATATGATGATGTTTGTAGTACTTGAAATGTATGAAGACAGCATGTATTCTATATTTTGTGCAAGTATGTGTGCATGTGCCCAAAAAGGTTACTTTAAAGTAGGTTGGTTAATGTTCAAGTTTGATATTTTTTGGTTTTACATTTTAAGTTGTGTTGTAACCTATGTAAATTCGTGATGTCATAAAATGAAAGTGTGGCTGATTTGAGTATCAATATTTAGGTCAAACGAATCTATGAAAACACCCCAAAAATGGTTAAAAGATCTAGTGAATTACCCTAAGATTCAAGTGAAAAATGTTGGTACACAATTAAGCTAACAAATGACCTAAAAAATCCAGCCAACTTTCAGCTAGTTAGGGAAATGTTAGTGGAAGAATCAGAAATTTTTTGAGAAAGAATAAAGGGGTGACACCAAAAAAATTCGAAAATATGACCTCACCGTCTACTCACTTGAAATAGCAAGAAAAGAAATGGGATAGGGGGAATCGAAATGGGTATAACTGGCTGAAAAAGGGAGAGTGCAAAAATTAAATAAAATAACTGGGAGGCGTGGGAATTGAACCACAGCCTCCAGGAAGCCAAATGAAGGGAAGAAAAAAAAGAAAATGAAGTGTTGAGGCCGTGGGGATCGAACCCACAATCCTCAAGGATGAAAGGGGAAAGGAAGAGAGAGAAGAGAAATAAATAAGAAAATAAAGTGAGGTTGTGGGCGGCTCGTCCTACAACCTCACTGCCAAAACGCATCGTAAGTCAATTTTTAAGTAAAAATAACAGAAGGAGTGTGTGGGGGGTTCAAATCCACAACCTCCCTGTCACTGCGAAATTAAGAGGTGAATAATGAGAGGCGTGGGTTTGATCCACAACCTCTTAGTCTAGGCGAATGGGTAACAGAATTTTAATGAAAATAAAAAGGGTTGGGGGGTTTGATCCCACAACCTTCGGCCAAAAATAAGAGGAGGAATCCAAGGAGAATAATGGAAGAGATAGCATGGTGAATGTTGGGGCCGATCTAGTGGGTCCAAGTCATGAAAGACTAAAAATAAAGTCAAAGCAAAAAGTTAGTATGTCTCCAAGGGTTCAGAATTGGGTTTCCTTACCAAAAAATTGCCGTTTTTTTTATTGATACATAAATCATACGTGCATTAATGTTCACGATAATGCAACCTATTAGATAAAATCGAGATCTTGGCATACTATAAGATACATAAGTCTTTTAGATAATTTAGGAAGTATAAGGCACTTAACAAGCTAGAATGAAGCCTCCTGGCTTGTATGGATAGACGATAAATCTAGCATACAATTAAAAACAAGTGAACCTAAGATGTATGAATTGAATATGAAACCATAGAAGGGTAAGTACGAGTAAGATGCACTAAATGTCAAAAGTTGATTGGCATATGACGAAATGACCATGACATGATGAAATGAACATTAAACGATGACAACCCTCTAGGGTTTAGTTTTAGTAAGAGTGTGAAACACACAAATGGTCAAGTGCATTGGCAAATGATGAAATGAACATTTACGTAAAAAAAAGGGTGAATAATTATGAAGAGCAAATGTGCTAATGTTGATTAATATGGTGAAAACATGATATGAGGCTAATGTAAAAGATGAGAGCAATATCAAATGAGCCTAAGTAAATGCTACCAAAACGTACTCACTGATGAGAGTGTAAAGTTAATGAAGAGACCAGTCTCTATGAACACTATAATGAAAGTATTGATATTAACACACTTAATACTAATGATGATATAAGAAATCATCTATTGAGCTATGATTTCCTTATACTAGAAGCCAGCTACCATGACGTATGAGTTGAATTAATGGAACTTTATACTGAGCACCGATAGACTAGCTATGAGTGGTGATGTCTTCTTTCGGGAAGCACGGAGGTTCACGTAACTCTCATGAGATGAGACTGTCCAGCATGACGGGTATGGATCTCCTTATATCTTCTAGACTTCGAACCTATATAGCCAATCTAGGGATTTGGCCGGGTTTAATTCCCATGTATGGTAGCATGTTTTGGGTCACTTTGGCCGATGATTACACCTCTTTTCGGTGTGGGGTTTTATGCACTGGATTTCATGATGCTCACATGATCTATATCGGTTAAAGTTAAAGTTTCCAATGAATGAAGGAGGCCAGCCTCAAATGATGCACATAATGAAACGAATGATACCAAAGGTGTTTGCGCAAGACAATCAGGAGGGGAGTTATATTCAAATAATCGCATTAGGTCATTCTTGGTCATTGCACAACAAAACAGATAGTCTTAAACTACATCCTTAGTATAGTTGGTGTTTACACTGCCCTATGAATGAAATAAAATGAAGTACGTATGAATGAACGAAGTAGACTCTGTGTTTGCTAAAGAAGACTCCCTAGTTGAGGTCCCATATGTTGAGCCCTCGTTTTTGGGATGTCTTAGTGTCAAGTCCATGATTCCAAGGTCTCATGGAATACGAATGAATGATATGAACAAGATTATGTGTTATATGAATTATGATATGTGCTATGTGAAATATGTTATGTGTTATTTGTAAAATGATAAGTTTGATGATGTATGTTTCTCTCATGGCATGACTTTCCTAATCTCAATTTGATAAGTCCACTGACTTGACTTTTCATAATCATGTTGTTAGGAAAGAGATATCCTTTCTCATGCATGTCCTTGGTGTGTGCTGGCATATACCCATACTTTGTACAAATGTGTACTAATTCCATACAACTCTAAATTTTTAGGTGTAAGCACAGGGCGATGCTAGAGCTTATAGGATGACGTTGCATCTATTCGGACGTGGAGCTTTCATCCGTACTTGGTAGGCCTTCATTATTTCGAGGTTGTCTACTGTTATTATCTATCTTAGATGTAGGCTTTAGCTAGTGGATCATGTTCCACTAGTGTTTCATTTCCCATTTCATTTCAGACTTTGTATTGGTGCCGTTTTGGCAAGTACACATTTAATGCAGGTATGAACTATTTCTTTCATTTGTTGATCTTAATTTTAGATGGTTGATGGTGAATAATTATATATGTAATAGAATGTTTAGTAAGCATGTTAGGAAAAAAAACTTTCAAATTTTCTTCTAAAATTAATCTAGATGACGTAAGAATGACGTATGTAGGCTTGTTTGCGACCTCTGAGAGGTCAAAGATGCCGGTATCCTGTGGGGTCTAGACTCCGGTTGTGACAAGAAGACTATGTAATATTCTTATAGCAAGGGTCTATGTATACTCGATATGAATATAATCTGTGTATGTGAGAGGTCTATGTAAACCTCAAGATAGATATAGAAAAGTTTTAAATGTTCTTCATTTTAACCTATGAATGTAATGATGTAATCTAAGAGGCTAGTCTTAGTCCTCGATGAGGACAACCACACCAGTTACATCTAGGGGGTGCTCCCAGATGTGACAAGGATGACCATTCATACTTGACTCGAGTGTTGGATACCTAAGATGCTAGGGATGCAAGGGTGCAAATGACCCCAATCCTAACACCACCACTTCAAGAATTAGGGATTTCACAATGATGAATCCCCCTATTTTCTTTGGTCAATGGTTGAGGTGGACGCACAAGGTTTCGTTGATGAAGTGTTCAAAGTTCTTCATGCTATGGGTGTTACATCTCAATAAAAATCGGAAGTAGCCACCTACCAACTCAAAGATGTGACTCCGGTGTGGTATGAGTAATGGAAGGATGAGAGGCAAGTAATAAAAGGTCACAATACTTGGGGAGCCTTCAAGATGCCTTTCCTTAATTTGTTATTTCCCTTGGAATTGAGGGAGATAAAAATGCAAGAATTCATCAACCTTCGTCAAGGGGGCATGAGCGTGAAGGAGTATACTCTCAAGTTGACTAAACTATCAAAACATTCTCCTACTATGGTTGCGGATTCTAGGTCTAAGATGAACAAATTTGTCATGGGAATATCTGATCTCATGGTTAATGAGTGTAGGTAGGCTATGTTGATTCCTAGCATAGACATCTCCGTATCATGGTTCATGCCTAACAAATTGAGGAGGAAAAACTTAGGCATGTTGGTAGGGAGTTGAAGACGGTAAGAACCGAAGATGGGAATTTCCAAGACTAAATTTGTGGTTCAAGAAAAAACAAGGTTCAAAAGGAGGTTTTCTAACCAAGGACCTCCTAATTCTCCAAGGTTCAACAAAAATAAGGTGTCTACTCCTAATCCCCAAAAGGGGATAGGTGGTGGTTCTTATGTTGAGAAGCCTCTTTGTTCAAAATGTAGTAGAAAACATGATTGTAAGTTCCTTGTTGGCATGGGTAATTTCTATGGTTGTGGAGAGAGTAGTCATATTAAGATATATTGCCTTTTGATGAATGATCAAGAAAGGGAAAATGCTCAAGCACAAGCTAGTGCCCAAAATCCGGATGCTTCTAACATGAATAACTTTTATGATCTCCAATCCCAAGGTGATCAAGAAAGCTCACCGGACGTAGTTATCGGTATGTTACAATTATTTTCCTTTTATGTATATTCGTTGTTTGATCCGGGTGATTCTGTGGTGGCTAAAAGATTCTATAAAGGTTATCTTATTTCCTTGCCCAATAGAGTTACATTGGTTGACTTGATAGAACTTGATATGCTAGATTTTGATGTCATATTGGGAATGAATTGGTTGTATGCTTTCTTTGCCTCTATTGATTGTAGTACAAGGGTAGTTAATTTTCAAATTCCAAATGAACCCATTTTTGAGTGGAAGGGAGGAAATTGAAATTCTATGGGAAAGATTATTTCGTGTCTAAAAGCTTGCAACTTGATTGGAAAGGGTTGTCTCTATCACATAGTAAGAGTTAGGGATCTTGAATATGAGGTCCCTCCAATAGAGTCGGTATCCGTGGTGAGGGAATTCCAAGAGGTCATTCTCTATGATCGTCCTAGAATTCCTCCAGAGCGGGAGATTGACTTCCGCATAGATTTATTGTTGGATCCACAACCTATTTCAATCCCTCCTTATCAAATGTCCCCGGCCGATTTGAAGGAGCGAAAGGCTCAACTCAAGGATTTGTTAGATAAGGGCTTCATTCAACCGAGCATATCTCCATGGAGTGCCCCATTATTGTTTGTAAAGAAGAAGGATGGGTCGTTGAGTATGTGCATCGATTATCGTCAATTAAACAAAGTTACCATAAAGAATGAGTACCCTCTCCCTAGGATAGATGACCTATTTGATCAACTCCAAGGACCGAGTTACTTTTCAAAGATTGACTTGATATCACGTTATCATCAACTTAGAGTGAGGGAGGTTTATATTACTAAGATGGAATTCCGAACAAGATATGGTCATTTTGAATTCCTAGTGAAGTAATTTGGTCTAACTAATGCCCCGACGGCATTCATGGACCTTATGTATCAAGTTTTCAGAAAGTATCTTAATTTTTTTTGTCTTTATTGATGATATTTTGATATACGCGAGGAGTGAGGATGATCATATGAGTCACATAAGGATAGTTCTGCAAATTCTCAAGGATAACCAACTTTTTACAAATATTAGTAAATGTGAATTTTGGTTGAGGTCGGATGTGTTTGTTGTCCATATCGTCTCTAGTGAAGGTGTAGAGGTTGATTCAAGAAAGAAGGAAGTGGTCAAGAATTGGACAAGACCTTTCAATCCTACTGACATCCGAAGTTTTCTAGGGTTGGCCGGCTATTACAAAAGGTTTATTGAGGGATTTTCGTCCATCGCATCTGCCTAATGGGTCTAGGGGGTGTGTTTATGAAACATGGGAAAGTAATATTGTATGCCTCTAGGAAACTCAAGCATCATGAGAACAATTATCCAACTCAGGACCTTGAACTTGCGTCCGTTGTTTTTGCATTGAAAATTTGGAGACATTATCTTTATGGATGACATTTTGAGGTATTCACCGATCACAAGAGTTTAAAAAATGTTTTTGCCCTAAAAGATTTGAACCTACATCAAAGAAGATGGTTATCAATTTTAAAGGACTATGATATGAGTGTCCTTTACCATCCCGAAAAAGCTAATGTAGTAGCGGATGCCTTGAGTGAGTGGTCCCATTGTTGATAGGAACTCGCCTGGTTGATGATAAGAAAGAGATAGTAAAAGAGGTTCATAGGTTGGCTCATTTGGGTGTCTGACTAGAAGACTCTCCAAAGGTTATTTCATGGTTCACCACAAACTCGAGTCGCCTTTAATTCATGGGGTAAAATCCAAGCAACACCTTGATCCTCTATTGATGGAGTTGAAGGAAACGTTCCTTAGTAAATCTAATGAGTTATTTTCTCAAGGAAAAATAGGGTGCTTAGGTACCAAGGAAGATTGTGTGTGCCGATTGGTTGATTGAGGAATTATCATATAAGATGCTCAGGACCAATATTCCATTTCACCTGGGAGCCACAATATGTATCCAATTTATGGGCGACTTATTGTGAGCACGTATTAAAGGGACATAACGGATATTTTGTTGGCAAAGGTGTCTTAATTTCTACAGCATAAAAAGGGGCACCCAAAGGTCGGGCGACATAACTCAAAATATAGATATTCACACATGAAAGTGGGAGGAGATTAACATGGACTTCATAGTTGGGTTGCCTCGTACTCGAAGCCAACACGAGTCGATATGGGTCATTATGGATAGATTGACCAAGTCGGCACACTTCCTTCCCGTAAAAGTCACTTATTCGGCGGAAGATTATTCCAAATTGTACCTCAAGGAAATAGTGAAGCTACATGGATCCCTTTTATCTCAATTTACCTCCCATTTTTGGAAGGTGTTCCAAAGTGGGATTGGTACGAAACTGAAGCTTAGTTCCGCTATTCATCCCAAGACGGATGGTCAAGAGAAATCCACTATTCAAACCCTAAAAGATATGTTGAGGGTGTGCGTTATCGACTTCAAAGGTAATTGGGATTATAACCTATATTTGATAGAATTCTCCTACAACAAATAGCTACCATTCAACTTTCCCCATGGCACCCTTCGAATCACTTTATGGGAGAAGGTGTAGATCCCCAGTTGGGTGGTGTGAGATAGGTGAATATTCTCTACTTCGTCCCAGTTTGATCTATGAAGACCTCAAGAAGGTTCAGGTTATAAGAGATAGTCTAAAAACGGCTCAAAGTTACCAAAAATTTGATGCCGATAATAGTAAGACGGACCTTGAATTCGAAGTACGTGATTGGGTCTACTTGAAAATTTTTACGCTGAAAGGTGTTGATGAGGTTTTGGAAAAAAGAAAGCTTAGTCCTCGGTATTGGCCCGTAATGAATTTTGAAGGTATTTGGGAGTGTTTGCATATGAATTGACAGTTTCCACATGATTTGCCATGATCTCCAGTGTTCCAGTTTCTATGCTTAAGAAGTGTATAGGGATCCAATTTCCATTCACCTCTAGAAGGTTTTAGGGATAAAAGAGGAATTTCTATGAAGAGGTCCCTGGGTGAAATCTTGGACCGTAATTAAGCATTGAGGAATATGAGGTTGTCTCCGTAAAAGTTTCTATGGAGGGAACCACCTCGTTGAGGAAGCTACATGGGCAGGCCGAGACCGACATGATTCCACTATCCTCACATTTTTCTCTCTAATCCTAGCCAAGTTAAGTTAGTGATTCCTTAAATGATATTATGAAACTAATGTCGAACTCACATTTTTTCTATATGTGGCATATTGTAGTAAAATTCAAGTGCCTAATGTTAATTTTCATGAAACATATTTCTTATTGATATCTTTCACTTTATATGTGTTGTGCCATTGTATTCGTTCAAATTGTATTCAGCATGCTTTTTTTGTTATGATAAATACATCATAATATTAAACTCTTGATTTCCAAAAAGCTCATATTGAAAGTGATCAGGGGGGTAGTTCTCATTATATCTATGAAAAAGTTGAGCTTGAGTATATCGTATGTTATGAGTTAAGTTACTATGTGTTATTTCTATGATTATATGTTGAAAGGAGTGAATGATTCCTCCAATGAGTTGTGACACATTTTATTATATTTTTGTTGGTTGATCTGCTAGTCTAGAGTCTCTTCTTCCCTTATAAAGGTCTCGAGTGTCATTCGGGGACGAATGTTCCTAAGGGGGGAGTATTGAGACACCCCTGGAATTCAATAAACTATAATAGAACCTTATATGTTGAATATTGATGATTTTAGACCTAAGTAAGTGTAAATAACCTGTTTTAGAAGTATTTGGGGCCATAGAATTTATAAAAAAAAAAACATGATGTCTGAAAACTAGCAAAAGTGAACTAGTAGACGTCCCTATGTTTGGTAAAGGTTTTAGAGGGTCATATAGAGTCTAAAACTGGTAAAAACACATTAATTAGGTAAAATTTAGTATAGAGGGTCAAAAACTTACAGTCACGACACCCCAAGGACCACCGGAAGGGTTCTTGGAGAGGACCCGAACATGGGCGAGCAGGCTGCCAAAGCAGCCTGCGCACAGACAGCATTCTAGTGGTTGCTACGCAACGTGCAACAATCAAGCAAATATCCCAAATTGTCCTCCCAACATGGGGCCTACACGAGGCTCACTGCCTCAACTGGATTTCAAAAATAAATCGTGAAATTAACCCCGTGACGCATATCCATTTCCCAAATTTGTAGAAGTCGTAAATTAAGATTTTTGACTTCACAAAAAGAGCCATTTAAGTGAAGGGTCTTTTGTATAATTTAATAGGTAACTATATAAGGTTTTAGGGTAAGGCTTAGGTCAATTGTAACACCCAAATAAATTTTCAGTAGTTGAAATAAAAAATCACTCTCATCTCTCCCAAATTCTCTCTTCCTCCAAACCTCCATTGAAGACCAATAGAGCTCCAAGAATACATTCAAGCCTTCAAGCTTCCAACCCAATTTCATGGCTTTATCATATATAAGGTATTGTTTCTTTCACTCTTGGGATTCCTTTCTCCAAGAGGTCCCTCAAAAATATGTTTACTAAATTCCCGAAATCTAGGTTTTTCTTCTATACATGGTTCTTCTTTGAAAAATGAAATTATGAATCAATTGTGATAAAATTATGATTAATTAATGTGGTTTAAGTATATATTAATAGTTAAATGATGATTTCCTATGAGATTTCCCTAGACCCATGTCTTTCCCCAAACTTCATGAAAACCTTGAATTGATATGGTGAATTGTGAAGATTATGAATATGTAGATTGACTACTTTGTTGTTAATTATTTAATTTATTCTTGAATTTACCTTGTTTAAGTAATTGGTTATGTATTCCTGGTAATGGAAGTATGAAGGTTATTAGAAGGGGCAAAGAGGTATGTTAATTGGTTCTTCTTGGATTCAATTTTGAATTATGAGTTACTTAGATAGTAATGCTCCTATGTCTAATGTGTGATTGTGATGTTGATGCTAGAAATTCCTCATCTTTAACCCTAAGACATTGAATTAGACATGAATAATGTATGTATGACATGATACGGATATTATATGATTGAAAGTAGTTTCTCATGGTTATAATAAAGTGTTAATTAATAGGTATACTCACTTATATGTGGTTTTTAAAGTGAAAGGGTAGTTCTCACTTATAAATACCTATGAGCTATGATGATAAGATATTCACATTGGGGTTTAAAGTAGACTAACGTGATCTTATATAATGAGTATGATGATTACTAAAGGGAATAACCGCTTAGAACCGAAAGGGCATGTAAATGAGATGGAGGTCTCATATTTAGCAAGTACCGCCTCCCGCATAGGTTTGTTCACGTTTAGCAAGTCCAGATTCCCCGATATGTGCTGTCTCATGAGACGGAAACCTCCACGTCTAGAAAGTCAAGGTTTCTAGTAACAATCTCCAAGATCTTTAACTATGTTCCCACATAGGACTCTAGATTAGTGTATCCACCTAGATACTACCTAAAAATGTTACCCTCTGTTTTCCGTGTGGGAGTAGAACACCGAATTCCATGTAGCTCACATGGTCTCATGTCAGATATTTCACTTATTTCCTTAATGTAAAAGTAAATGAATAAGTTAAGTATGTGAACTCTTATTAGTGTTGTCTTAAAGACTACTACATAGGGTAAGGGAGGGTAGTAGACTTCTCTTACTCATTGCACATGTGGGAACCTAAGGGTGGCTCTAGTAGAGGTTTTTGTATGATTATGATTATGTTGATAAGATATGACTAGTATTGATATATGAAGCATGTTGTATATGAGATTATGTTGTAAGTATGAAGTGGGTTGCTTAATGTGATACTTAGCTTTGGATAGGGTTATGGGGCTTTATTCTTGGCATTGCACAAGTGTTGCTTGAGTTACTTATATGTTGATATGATTATGAGGTTCCTTATATGTGTATATTGAATTGTTGGATATTATGCATGGATTTGACTAAATTGTGTCTTTTTCTCATACATTAATGATTTTTATGCATAGGGACCATTCATAATACATGTGTTTTGTACTAACCCATATTTCTTCCTTTTTCCCCAATCATTCTAAGTTAGGGACATTGAGGACATTTGTGGTCATTGAAGAACAAGATTTGGATATTTTCTAAGTCAATTGGTGAGTCGTCATGAGTTTCAAGGATAGAACCACTCATCAAGCCTTATTAGTTTTGTCTATGTTTTGAGATAATTATTTCATTCTCATGTTGAGACTTCAATGTAACCTATATGGTCATATTGTAATAGACTAAGGGCCATGACTAAACTATTGTGATTCATTCTTTAGATGGTAAATGTGAGACAAATTATTAGACTATGTTGTGGTTAAATGTTAAGGGAGAAGCCTATATAAGCTTCATAAGTGAGGGGTCTACGTAAACCCCATATGCCTTATGCGAGAAGTCTATGTATACTTCGTTATCTAGAAAAGTTTTAGTTTTTCCGTATTTCTTTACCTATGGTGTGCTATGACGAATGCTAAGGGCTTGTCTTAGTCCTCGTAGAGGACGACGCCGTCGGTTACGCCTAGGGGGTACTTTGGATCGTAACATAATGGTTCTATTGAAAAATATAAGGCAAGACTTGTGATTAGGGGTTTTAACCAAAAGAAAGGTGTTGATTACAGTGATACTTATTTTCGTGTGATTAAAACAACGCCCATTAGAATTCTTATTGCTTTGGTCGTTATTCATTACTTAGTGGTCATCAAATGTATGACAAAACAACATTTCTAATGGTGATTTAGAGGAAGAGATTTATATGAATTAACCAAAGGATAAAGTATGCAAATTGAGAAAGTCTTTGTATGGACTAAAACAAGCATCTAAGCAATGATATGAAAAAGTAATAACGCATTAGTGGATAATGAATGTTGTAAATTTATCTGACACTTGTGTTTATTATGAGAAAATAGGTTTAGATTGTGTTATTATATGTTTAAATGTAGATGACATGTAAATGTTTGGTCATAATGTGAATGTTATTAATGAGACCAAGAATTTTTTGTCTTTTAAATTTGAAATGAAAGACCTTGGTGAAGCAGATGTGATTTTGGGAGTTAAAATCAAAAGAACTTCTAATGGTTACTCTTTGTGTCAATCTCATTACATTGAAAAGATGTTGAAAAAGTTTGATTGTTTTGAATAATTCCGAACTCCTTATGATCCTAGCATACACTTTAAGACGAATAAAGAATTTAGAGTTTCTCAAACTAAATATGCTAAAATTATTGGAAGTGTAATGTTTCTCATGAACTATACTCGGCCAGATATAGCTTATGTTATTAGTAGATTGAGTAGATATACTCATAATCCTAGTACTGAACACTGGAATTTTCTCCATCACTTTCTAAGGTATTTGAGGGGTACTATGAATTAGTGTTTGCATTTTAACAAATTTCCTACTGTTTTAGTAGGTTTTTGTGATGCAAACTGGGTAACTAACAATGATGAAGTTAGATCCACTAGTTTCTTTCTGTTTACTTTGGGTGCAGGTGATATTTCGTGGAAGTCTTCCAAAAAGACTTGTATAGCAAGTTCTACTATGGCATCATAATTCATTACTCTCGAGTTTGCAGGGCAAGAAGCAGACTGACTGAGAAATCATTTGGCGGATATGCCTTTGTGGGAAAGACAAGCTTCACTAGTCTCTCTTCATTGTGACTCACATGCAGCAAGTAAAATCGCCAAAAATAGTGTGTACAATGGAATAAAGTGACATATTCGCATCAGACACTGTGCGATAAGCGGTTGCGTGTTATTTCCATAGAATATGTGAGGTCCGAAATAAATTGAACGGATGCTATGACCAAGGGCTTGAGATGGAAAATAATACTTGAAACATCGAGGGGAATAGGGCTAAAGCCAATAAATTGAGGTACTATGGTGAACCCATTAGACCTCAATATAAACCATATATTCAATCCCTATGGCTTGAGACCGTGTTATATGAGGTTGAGCTTATTTGGATCTCAATGATTCTATAACCTTAAGGTAGTCTATTTGATATAGACTTAATGGAATAACCTACATGAGTGTAAAGGTGTGGTCTGTCTCATCCCGAGACCACACCCTAGAAGATATGGCACTCTTCGACTGCAATCGGCGTATTCGACCTCTTGGAGGTCTTATACAAGCCCTTACATATCGTTCATCGCATATAAATAGTGAAAATTAGTGCAAATTTAAAATATTTCACAAAACATTTTATAGTCTTTAATAATCTCTTTCATATAAAATCATAGGAAATACTATGTCTCAATCTCATCAAACATAGACACAAGAATACTTCGGGACACGGCCCATACAATACTAATATAAAAATACATTAATTTATTACAATTCTTAAAATAAAAGACATATAATACATCTATATATGCTCTCGAGTCAATTGAGGACATACTTCACTTTGTTTGAATGGTTGTAGAATCCAAGCTCTCCTTCACGATCCTTCTAACCTTTCACCTACACCTTTAGAGATGATAAAATGTATGGAATTAGTACAAACGATTGTACTAAGTATGACATTATGCATAAAATCATGAAAACAAACATTTATTAGAAATATGCATCTTTTCATTTAAAAATCATATCATAATCATAAGAACAACATTTATCAACTTAGAAACACATAAGGAAACACTTTAAACAATTTATCATATTTTTGGAAGAACATTACAGTAGCTTCACTTCACTGTACAGTGAAGTTCTTCACTGTTACAGTGAAGTTACTTATCTTCACCTAATACTTCTTCTAGTATGTACTTACCTCACTACAAGCCACCCTAAGACTCGCTTAAGTCATACAAAGAGAGACCGCCCATACACCCTCTCTAAGAATGCCTAAATGATCCTCAAGACTACTTATAAGACACCAAATACATGAACATGAGATTCTCCTACCAAAGGTGATTCTATGTCTCACTTGAGTGAGTTGATAAGCGACCGCCCATACAATCCCTTACACACACACTTAAGAGATCCTATAGACTACCTAAGATAGAATCAGTCGCACTTAAAACATCAACACATAGGTAAAATGACATTTTCCTTACCACGGCTATCAAAAGACATACTTAAGTAAATCAAAAATATAACGTCCATGATTGACCTCTTCAAGACTACCTAAATAATCCTTAAGACTACCTAAGGCTTAGATCATGTCAACATAATCAACATCTTCCCTAAATAGAGTCATTCTTAAGACTTATCTAGGTAAGATACGAAGTGACCATTCCTATGCCCCCTTCACACCTTAATTGGACAACCCTTAACTACTCTAGATAAGTACTTATGCATTTAACGTACTTTATTTATTAACTTAAGTCATTACATTCAGTAGTTCATTTAATACCCATTCATCACATAAATACATTCAAGTAATGGTCTTGGACAAGACCTAGGGACTCTAACTAACACCTTCAAAGCCTATTGTGCAATGTCTAGATAGCGTTCCATACCACCACCTAAACCTCATAGAACTTCTCTAATGCTAGTATGTATATCATATGATGAGAATAGACAATAACCGACATAGACCATGGTAGGAAATCATGGAATCCAAAGTTCTACCCTTCTCTGATGAGGGTGTTCTACTTGCCAATGGTAGAACTTGGACTCTTCGCATGTAGGCACATGGTTAAGGAATATGAAGGGAATGCTTTGTACTTTAGTCTAATCCTAAGGTTTGATATGAAGCTCATAATGACTTTCCTAAGGTTTGATATGATGTCATTCCATCCAACCAACCTTAAGTCTATCATCCTTCATGGCTTTCGACTTCAACACTCATAACCTTACCACTAGGTTCAAGGTTTTCACATAAACGACTCTCTTAACTTCATTTAAGGTATCATGTCATTCATACATACAAGACTAAGAAGCTTTAGCATCCTAATTCAAGACATCTCATATTGATATTCATACATGTATCAACTAAGGGACATAAGTCAACCAAGATAAGACACAACATACTTCGCTTTAACACATATTACATGTCATTCTAGAAGCACATACAAATAACCATTATCATCTTTAAGTCATCCTATACACTACCATATCATCAGAAATATGACCATCATAGATTCATGTAGTCAAGTAGGAATAACCATGCATCAAGCCAGAGACTATACAGATAAAGACATACGCATAGTCTAAAATGATTATCTAATTAGCATCAAATTGAATAACACATATACTTTCACATTACTTATCATGTAGATAGAAATTATCCAACTTCACATAATAAACTACACAAATCATCATTATACCTCAAGTAGTTCCGACATAGCCATGATCATCATATTACTTAAAATAACATCGACAAGGCCACATCAATTGCAAGTAAAGCACATAACACCGCCACCATAAGTTGACCATACCAATCAAAACATAATTGAAGTCTAATTATCATAACATAAAGGGAATTAGGTAAGGCTACCACCACTTCATCCTCAACACTTCAATCCAATGTTAAACCATCCAATTCAATACCATAAGGCCATTACCTATGGCCATGAACATCAACTCAATATAAAAACTAGATCCCCGTAAACTAGTCATCTAATATAGATTTCATCATATCCATACAACCTAGACATCAATTCAATACATTAATTACATCAATCAATAGCCCATAGAAAACAACACTAAAATTCATAAGCATTAGATCAATATTACTTAACCCACAAAGTAGTCAAAAATTAGATCAATATTACTTAACCCACAAAGTAGTCAAAAATTAGGGTTCAGCAAACATGGGTTCATGGGTTAATTGAGTTAATATCATCAAATGAATAACAATTCAATCAATATTCATGCTTAAAACGTTTAATGCAAGAACCCAGGCATAGATCATGAAATTGGACAATTCATCTTGAAAACTTTAGAAAACATCTGTTCGCAAGTTGGGCTCATGATGAATAAGTTCAAGGGATCCTAAAACATAACATCAATGAAGCTAATTCATCAATTTGATGAATAATCTCCACTCAATTCTCCAATCCATGCCCTTCCTTGATTTTTGGCTACAATGGAGTTCTATAGAATTTTTAAGAGATTTTGGGTTTTTATTTTGAAGAATGAAATCTTCTAAGTGTTTTAGGCTTATAAACACATTTAAAATACCCAAAATACCCTTAAGTAACCGCCCAAATTATTATTTGTATGTGGAGTGAATTTACCAGTTCACCCCTCACTTAACTGTGAACCTGTGCAGGAGACAAGCTCATAGAAAGGGGACCATCGACGACCCGTCCCTTGACCAACAGATCGTCCTTTTGGTCCATGGTTGGGGACTACATTTGGAATCTCCTCTCCCCCACCTAAGTACTGACCTACGACACCCCATCGACGGGGAGTCAACTGGCCCACTGGGAGTCGATCGCCTCCGTCGCTTGGGGCTGTCTAAGCAGTCTTATCTCAATGAAAAGGGTACTTCCTCAAGGACCCTATGATGGTCCTTGGGGATGTTTGACCAGATGTATCCAACCCTAACATGATTCTGTACAAGTTTAGGACCTCTCACATGAATTTAATCCCAAAACAAACACGTAAAACTCGATGAAACATGCGTAGACACACAAGGTCATTTCAAGGCAAACCTTTTGAACGTCATAGACGTTCTTGGACGTTTGACCTTCAAACTTCATGAAACTTGACACTGACTATATACACTATAATAACTCAAATAATGACCTTATCACCTCATGAACCACACATAAACACATAAAACCACATATGAGGCACATAAGTGACTTAGTCCGGCGAACATCTTAGTCCGTCCCTTGACGTTTCCTTACAATGTACCTAACTCTAATCGGCCTCAATACCATATTTTGACAACTTAGCCTTATCATCATTAAACCAATGTTGGATCTCTTCAACCATGTCCATTTCGGGTCTTACATTGTCACCTTTTATGAAAGACTTGAGTCGTCTTTCTAGAGCACTCATAAGACCTAAGGTGTGTGTGCATGACCATAAAAAGCACTTTGTTTGTATTGTAGAGGTTGCATAAAATTTAAGGATATGGTATGCGTTATGGGGGTCTCAAATTTTATCCATTCAGTTCAAAAGTACTTGACTTTGTGGATATTAAGTTTTGCCCCATTTCACTATGTCTTAATTCAAATCGAAAGATATTGACACTCAAGTACATGTTCATTCCTTTTGCAAAAAAAATTTGTTCTTACTCTTTATCTTTGCATTAGTGGGGGGTGGGGGGATTGTAATATTAAGTTACAATATTAAGTTAAGCTAATGTAAAGTATATAATATTCCGTTTCCCCCCCCCCCAAAAAAAAATTGCTGAAATTACCTATCCATTCCAAATTACGTTTTGGTAAATGTGATGTAATGACTTTTAATAGCATTAAAATTTCAGATACGTTTCATCGAAATTACTTCGTATCTTTGAAAATCCTATTTGCATATACTATACAAAGATGTATCTTTAATGAGCATTATACACCACTACCAACACAAACAATAAGAATAGAAAAATATTTCCCTCTTTTCTTCTTATCTTATTATTCTAATATTTTTTTGGGCAATTAGTGTTGGGCAACCTCCAAATATTCAGCCACGAGTGCACGTGTTTGAGAGTAATTATTGAAGCTTGGGAAGATACCGACTATAATGATTTTCACCAAAGTCGAGGATAAATCGCTTTCAAGGCAGTGGCTTGCAACGACACAGTGTTTGTGATAAGTTATTTATTACTTTATAATTCCAATCTAATATCTATTTTGTCATATTTTCCCAACAAATTGTTGTATATTTTCTAATAAATAGTGGTCTTAAATTTAATAAACACAATTGTTCGTGAAAGAACATGACTATTATGAAAAGTTGTTTCATCACAAAAGAACATGACATTTATAAATAGTTATTTGTTCATAAAGGAACATGACTTTATTAAAAGAATCATATGTTCATAAACTTGCCGTTTACGAAAAAGTAGTCTCTTCAGCTCTATAAATGTAAACTCTCTAGAGGTAGCTTAAGAGAAATTAGCATGTATAAGCAAATGACTTTGTTGTATCCTTGAAGAGAATGTTTGTATTTGCCCCAACATGAGTTGAAGGTTATGAATTTCTTGAGGTATAAAGTTTTGTTTCTTGGGTTCATTGAGTTAGATCCTTGTGCATATTATGTGGGTACATGAAATCTAAGTGAATTTGAGAAAAAAAATCGAATTAGAACGATTTAAAGATAGAAAACCAGAAGAAAATTTTGTCAGGCATCACCTAGGGAAGGCAGATGCTCCCCATCTATGTCAGAGGGTCTGGGGCGGAGCGCCTATTGTGCTCCAAAGGGGCTTCTGAAATTTGGGGCGGGTGCGGCGCACCCCTGACGCGCCAAATCGGTATTTTCATCCAGTTTTCGTAGTTTAGTCTATTTAAGACTTTCTAAAGTATTTGTAACACTTATTTATGATTCTAACTACTCTAAATGACTTCAAACGTACAGAAAAATCTAGAAACATGAATTACAACCATGAATCAATAACTTCAAATTCAGGGAAAGTTAATAGTCAAGTGTAGAAAGTTCATAGAGTCTTTCCCAAGAAGTCTTTTACAAATGCTATTAGCTTTTTTTTAAGACTTAAACATCAAGTTGAGTAAAGAATAAAGATAAGGAGAAGAAGTTCATTTCAAATTTCATAAGTCTTTTACAAAAATTTTAACTTTATTTTAGGACATAAGTTTGATTTCAGTTCAGAGTAAAGTGAAGTCTTTTCTTTAAAGAAGTAAATGGGGACTAAGTATTTCAAAAAAAGTATAAAAAAATTTCACATTTGAATATGAATGGACATTGAGGTTTCCAAAGAGCCTTCGGCTAGTTTTCAGAATAGACTAATAGCTTTCAAAATGAACAAGCAGGAAAACTGAGATTTTCATGATAGCCTTTGAGCTATGTTTTGAGAACTAATCTCAAACCACATAAGTAAGAATATTTTTAAAAACATAAGATCTAATATATTAATATTTTTGGAAGTCGTATTGAGTACCGATATGGGGGATATTTGAAATGACTCAGAGCCCCTCTAAACCATGTAGCCACCATTGTTAGAAAAGAGTCATAATATTTAGATAATTCCTTTAGTGCTTTTTTAGCATAGACTAGCGGATCCACTTAGTAGTTCCGGTTCTATACAAATTACAAGGTATAGGACGATCATGGCAGTGTGAGGCAAAATGACGTATCATCACTATAGCTCTTAAGTGATGGTTGTCGATTAGAGAAACTAATGCAGAAGTTAAATGTATTATATATACACAAATATTGGTACTTTTACATACATCTAAGAGTTATATTGTATCTTTGCATACATACAGAGTTGACATAATATTTTAAACACCTTTTCTTTATATTGTCCGTATTTTAAATTTCTTTATATTGGAATGAGTTCAGTCTTGTAGAGTTGAACTGAGCCATGGATGTTCTTCTGATTCTCCTTTTAAGCCTATGTTTGTATTGTTTAGCATTTCAACTCGCATACTCGTATATTCAATGACCGAGATCAGTTGTCTTGCATCGTATAATGATACAGATGCAGATAATGAGAATTGACATCCAACGCACCGTTGATCCAGTTGAGCACTCTAGAGTCAGTGATGAGCCTCCTTGCATTCCGAATGATTGTTTTACTTACTTTATAGTTTTTTCATTAGGGATGTTGCGGGTTCTTCCAACATCCATCTCAATTTTGAGGCTTCAATATAAGACAGTCATATGTTAGTCCCTTAGTCTTTTCAGATATTGTCCTTCTTATTGGTTCAGACTTGGGTTGCCGGATTTTTCCATGTTTGAATATTTTAGTTTTAAAAACAATATCAGTTATTACATGTTTTTCAGTTCAGTTATGTTTAAGGATTTTTGTCTTCCCCTGAGTTAAGTAAGTCAGGCCAAGGGTCCGTTCGAGGCCAACAATTGTCATTGAATGTCAATTCCGCCCAGGGTGTAGGCTTGGAGCTTGATATTTTAGGTCATTCTGCGTAAATACAAAGACTCTCTAAAAGTAGACTAAGAAAAATATGTATGTATAAGGCTTTGTTGTATCCCTAAACTAGAATTGTTTAATTTTACCTCAAGATATATCTAACATCCTATATATAATATATAATATACATACATACATCTAGAATTCTATAATATATATGTAATATTATATCTGTATATATATATATATATATAGTATGTATACATATATAATTATAACAATATACCTATATATATATATACAATACATATATACATATATATATCAATATATAATATTATATCTAATACACCTTTTCTCTGTCTCAAAACTTAATCTCTCTCTCTATGTCTTTCTCCCTATCTCATATCTCTCCCCTTCTCCATATATAGCTTATATACATACATATATACCTATATACATACCTAATACATATCTATATAATATATCTATCCTCCAATCCTATATTATAAATGACAGTTGAAAGTCGAACAATGCCAATATGGATGGTACTCTATGCATAAAAGGTGTACATCAAAAAGAATGGAAGGAAGAAAAGTACACAGAAGTCACATGATTTTTGTTGTGTTAAATGTATTCATTTGAGTATATTGCTACGTGTCTTCTTTAGGCTTAAAATTTGCTTCTAACTGTGTACGTTCATTCTGGTGCAATTAACACACGTCGAACTCTTAACTTTTCTTTTATTTCAACCTCTTCCTATCTTCTAATCAGTTTCTGAATTCATTGATTTTTTTGGTTTAATTTATTGGTTCATAGGTTTTAAATTTTTATCAATTTTACTGAACTTGGTTATCCCTCTGTATTCGCTATCTTTATTTGCTTAGGAATGATCCCCATTTGTAAATCTGATCTATTAGGTATATAATTGAATATTTAATGTTATTGAATTTATTGTAGCCTCTAGCTTGCTTGATGATATCCATACAATTATTAGTTTAAGGTCAACACAATTCGTAGATATGACTTACAATTTTCATGAGAACTTCCAATGTAAGCACTCACCTATTTTATAAATGACAGTTGAAAGTACGAACACTCCAATATGGATGGTACTCTATGCAATAAAAGGTGTACATCAAAGATGGAATGAATAAAAGTAGCACAGGAAGTCACATGATTTTGTTGTGTTAAATGATATCATTTGAGTATAATTGCTACGTGTCTTCTTTAGGCTTAAATTTGCTTCTAAACTGTGTACGTTTCATTCTAGGCTGCAATTAAACACACGTCTAACTCTTAACTTTTCTTTTATTTCAACCTCTTCCTATCTTTAATCAGTTCATGAATTCATTGATTTTTTTGGTTTATTTATTGTTTCGTAGGATTTAAATTTTTTATGCAATTTACTGAACTTGGTTATCCTCTGTATTCTGCTATTCTTATTTTGCTTAGGATGATCATCCATTTGTCAATCTGATCTATTAGGTGTATATTGAATATTTAATGTTATTGATCTTGTACCTCATAGCTGCTGATGATATCCATAAAAGGTAATTAGTTTTTTAAGTTACACACAATTCAGATATATGACTTACAATTTAATTGGATGAACTCCCATGTAGCACTCCCAATGATATAAGCTACTAATTAAGTTGCTATAATTTCAAGCAATCACGAATTCTTCATCCAAATCCCTAACAGAAAAAAGGCAAATCTTTTCTGATTTTCAAGGTTAATTCTTCCCATTAAATTTTAATAGTGTACTCAATTCCATCTTCAGCTGAAAATAGAACAATTCAAGACGATAAGACAATACAAAGCTTGAAAAGTTTTCTTTCTAGTAATATTTATATAATATTTACATTCTGCTTTTGTGCAAATAATTTTATTATCCTGATTTGATTCTGTATGCAATATGTCGAAATCAACACGAGTCTTTGAAATTGGAACCTCACTTCATGGGATACACTCCGTTTTTATTTATGTTGCACAAAGTTTGATTTGTTTCGCTGATTTCAGTATTTCACTGTACTCTCAAGACATGTCATGTTCAACCTTGCTCTTCATATTTGTCATTGTTGTTTGGGTGTTCATAAAATCATGATTTAACAATTGGGAATATGGATTGGACCCCAAATCTACTACGTATCTGCTTTATGTTTCAGTACTACGGTAAAATTTAGCATGAGATTCCTCTGAAAAATGGTCAAGGAATAGATTTTCGATTTAACTTCTAACATTGTCAAGTATACTTATTAGGATTACATATTTAAATTCGATTTCAATCATAGTAAATAGTGGTTATAACTAATGTGATCACATGTTTGTTTAAAGTTCATTTTTTTCTCTTATGAAGGTTATTTTTTGTCATTCAAACTCATACCTGTGCTTCAGTTTTATTCCACGTGGTAACATGTGGTTCATGTCGCTGCCCAGCTCCATCCATTGCTCTCATCTATCCATTGATGAAGAAGATGATAAAAGTTTTGTCCTCCACAACCTTAGGCTTTCCATCTTCTCTTAGTACTGTTTCAAATTTCAGGTAATTTGTTAGGTCTCGCTTCAATTTTTAACTTACATTAATTAATTTCTCATCTTTGCCTGTTTTTTTTCTTGATTGTGTTTTAGTTTCTGTTTGTTCAAAATTTTATATGAGCGTTTGAAATTAGGCATTTATACGCATATTTAGTGCCCAAAAATTTGAGGTGTCTCATCATTGTTTCCGATTCCTTGAGAAAGATTGAGAAAGAAAATTTGAGAAAGTGAAAATGATCTCTAAACTCAGTAAGGATAACGTTTTAACCTCGCCTAAGAACATCATTCAACAACAAATTAGTCTTTCGATTCTAGTGAAAGGTTTAGTTAGGATTCCAGTTGACATTTATGTAAAGTTACGACCCTTCTATAAAGAAACAGAATTTCTGTATACTGAACTCTAATTAAAATTGGTTGTTCATTAGGTTCCGTGCCTAACTATACAAGCTCTTGTGACAAAAACTCATGTCGCATCTATCAGTCTATTAACAAAATACCTAAGAGCTGCCAATAAGCCTTTTAGACAGGCAACAGAAACGGTAAACCTAGAATTCATTGAATGGAGAATCCGATGTTTCTTTAATTCCTCAATTGGAATGATGTTGACATAAATTCAGTATTTTGCAATTCATTAAGTTATTGAACCAGCCTAATCAAATTAGTTTGTAATACCTCCGGTATAATACTCCTCTAATCTCTCCATACATTATTTTTTAAAAATATATATTTAGTTGTTAAGCTTAGTTGAAAAACTTCACAGAATACCTATTAAAGTTGGCTAATCAACTTTGTACAACAAAACTAACTGTTGCATCCAATTTCGCTTGATCGAAAAAAATAAAGAACAAAAAATCAACCATACGTACTCATCTAAAACACCATATCTCATGAGTATTCTTGGTCTGTAGCTTTCTCAATCCTGTCATTTCGAGTATAGACTTTTAAACTTATGTCAGTATGATTTTGGCACCACAGTAAATTATTTTTGTTATCATATGGAACGTAGTTTCCATTAAAAAAAATAATTTATTTTTTGTTAGACTAAATTTCTGCCCGATTTAAAGAAAACTTAATAAGTCGTGTTACGTAGAGAAATATGGTAAAGAATAACATAAATTTTTATAATTTCGATAGTGAATCACTAGTACTGAAGGTTTTCTTTTCCATTAAATATTAAGTGGTGCTAGGCATCAATTATTATTGGATTCGCAATTCAATTAAAAGTTTACTTAAAGATCTTATATTTAGATCAGGAAATCATATTTATGGTGAATAATATTAAAACAAATTTATATTCTGGACATATTTTTATTTTATTCTTTTGTCGTATTTTTTAATTTTTTAAATTTAGTTGTCCATATGAAATATATTTAAAAATAGATGATTTGATCCTGCATAAAGTAAGTCCGTATATTTACAAATGGACCCTTGAGTAATTTTGACACCATGAAATAAAAGACAATATGATGGTGTCGTATTTGTTGGTGATTTGTATGTTCATATTGAACTACCAATACTTGTTCATTAACAGATAGACTTAAGAGTTACAATGTTGTGAAATGTTACATTGAATAGAGTGATGGAATGTCATGCTCTCTAGACTTTACTATTTTTATACATAAAATATATTGTTGTATAATTTTACTTGAAATTTATTAATACGTATGGATGTTTGAAGATATTCGGCCTTATGTTAGATCCTTTCACAGGCGGATCCACTATTATGTTCTTAGATTTATTCAAACTCAACATTTTAAATATCAAATATAAATTTATTTATAAAAATTAACTTAAATGTATGATAAGTACCTATAAAATTCAAATTTTACATTCGCCTTCGTACTAAAGTTCTGATCTTTCTCAGTATCATTTATAAATACTTATGTTAAATATGAACTATGTATTGACATATTCAATTCGATCGTTACAAATAATCAAAGTGTCCATTCATACTGAAGAAATTTTTTTTATACTGTAGAACTTATTGCATTTGTTTCCAATTGAACTTGTATTAAATAAATTTTTTGTGTATATATAGTACAAGTGCAACCAATAATTTGATTGAGTTTTCATGCAGTCTTTTTTGTTTCTTAAGTATATGATACTGAAAAATTGTCATCTGCAATAGCATGCGCTATGGCTAAACTTCAAATTAATGCAGACTAGAAGGATAAGTTCTTATGTTTTGATTGTTTGTGACCATCAGAAGCAACTCTGATATTGGCTGGTTTTGGAACTGTGGGTAAACGTTTGGGCATATCACAGTGCACGACAGATGGTTTACATGAATCCTCACGCAATTTAGCAACGACAAGGATATATAGGCAACGTACATACTTCAACATGACATTGTTGAACAGTATGGATGAAGACTTCACAGAAGTTGCTGATGACAATTACCATCCCATGGAAATATCCGGGTGTGGCCACTAGGGAGAGATTATATGACAAGGGATATATGAAAAGGGAGGAGAGATGAGGATACATGCAAAAATATGGTATTAATCTATATATTATATATATATAGATATATATATATAAATTTTATATCTCTTTAAATAAAATGTTTACACTCTCAAAACCATCTTATCCTTCATTTATACTTACGATAATTTTTCTAACTTTAAATAAATTATTGTTTAGCATATGTAAACAAACAATTAAAGGGGTGTTTAAGGCTGACAATAATTTGAGAGTGATGCTAATAATTAAGCCTAAGTTTAAGAGTATTTTCAATACTTCTCTTTAAAAAAATTATAATATATTAAAAAATATTCTAAAAAATTCGAATTAAAGAAGGATAAACATTTGTCAATAACCATTAAGTAAGAGAGAAGTATAAAACGGCCATTAACTCAGCATGGATTATAGCTTCGTCCATCCAAACTTTATAAAAACACACATCATTTATAATTTTAGATTAAATTCCATTCTTAGTTTGTTGTACAAAATTTATATCATTATATACATATGGAAAAGAGCCTGAGATATTCTTTTATTTGTCATTTTGAACTGATATACCCCTCATTATGAAAGTGATTTATATATACCCTTACCGATATATACAAATAACTTATATATTTTTATATAATTGTCTAAGTGACTTATATTTTTGAAACGTAAAATGTATATATGTATAAATCTTTATTAAAACTCTCTCTAAGTCATTGTCCAATGACAGGAGTATTATAATAGTTTTTTTATACAAATCAATGGTACTTTCCTTTAATTTTCTTCCTTTTTAAAAAAAATAAAATAAATAATTTGTATCAGTTATGGTTATAAACATGATTTTACACAGAACATTTTCATTATAAATTTATAATTCAAATTTATGAGTATTTTCAATAATTTCAGAACGTAAAAGGAAAATACTTCTCTCAAGTCAAGCCAAATACAATTGTGAACTTTTCATTCAAAATAAGTTAGACACACAAATCTAGTTTAGACTTTTTTGGCCCTCGCAATAAGCTAAGTACTTGACAGATTATGTCTCGGGGCCGTGCTTCGACATGCAACTTGAGGTCATATCATGTAATGGACGAAAGGCTTGGAGATATCATCATTATCAATGGCCATAAGGGGATGTATACGTATATCATTAAAATTTCAAAGGGGCTGGTAGCATTAAAAAAATATTTGGTTAATTCTTTCCTTAGGGAATTATTTTGAAGATCTATAAATTTAAGATCGTATTTTAGAAGAACATAAATAGTATTCACAATGTATTCATAAGAAGTTGTTTGTCAGTAGATTTTTCTCTCTAACATTTTAATATTTTTTAATAGTTTTTTCATATGTAGGCCGATGACTATGCATATAATATTATTATGTTTTTAGTATAAGTTTTTGTCATATGATAATTGATAATCATATTTTGTAATTATAAATTTCTGTCATGACGCCCTCATCACTTTCAAATCTAACCATTTCAATAATAAATAGATTTTTTCACAATTTAAGTAGACATTTGACAAAGAAAATAAAAAAATAATCACTCTATTTTCAACATTGAAGTTGAAGTTGGATATACTTTTACGAAATTATTAGATTGTTTTGAAAATGTAATGTTTCATTAAAAAAATGTGATAGAATAAATGGGATTCTTTTGTATAAAAATAAAATCTATGTACAATCGTAAACTGAAGGTAATCTAAAAAAAAACTAAATACAACTTCAAATTTAGTTTCATGAAAACAATAATTTTTTAGGAAAATAAAAATTTTAAAAATAAATAAACCCAAATTAACATTAATCTTAGCAAACTGACTTTAATTTTATTTTTTTATAGTTTCTTTACAACGACACTCCGTAAAAACTGACTTGGTTTTGTTCAATTTTCGTAATTGTTGAAACTAATATTAACTTGGATAGTCTCATACACCCATATATTACTATATAACCTCCCCTCCATTAATGAATATAATCATAGACCTCTATAAACCCCCCGACCTTAATACCATTATCTTGTAACCGTTACTTCATAACCTCCCCATTTTATGTGACTACCTTTTAGGTATGCCCTCTATGTTACATTATAAATAGAGACATAAGGGTTCATATTGTATAGAATTGAAAGTTTGGTGAACAAAAAAGTCTCATCTCTTGTCTCTCTATTTCTATTATTTTCATCTTCTATATCTTTTGTCTTATATTCTTCTTTTATTTACCTTTATATTGTTAGTTTGCTTTACTTTTATAACACATTATCAGCACGATTGTTTCTACCATTGAAAGATTGAAGCAAAGTAAACAAAATAAGGTAAAATAGTTGGGTTTGTTTTTCTCTTGAAAATAAGGTAAATTATTGTGGAATCTATTTTATATTTTACTTGTGAACAAGATGAATGATTATTGTTATTGTACTGTACATTTTTATTTCACCATGACTATATATACTTTCCTTTGTATGTGAAACTTATTAATATATTTTTTTTATGGTTTTGCTCCTGTTTTGGTAACTACATAAGCTGTCAATTTATTTTTTTTTTTTGTGTTAAAAATTTGAGGTTCCTATGCAAAAATTGGAAAACGGGTTGGGTGGGTAGTGTTCAATTTATCTCTTTGTTGATATGATTATCTCTACCGTAATCAGTAAGTGCCCCAATCATATATAAATTCTAATATGTAACTCTCTGCTTTAACAAGTTTATTATACATACCTTGTTGAGATCGTTTTTTCTTGTGTTTTATTAATCTCTCTTGTATTTGCAGGTTAATCACCAAGTGGGGAATAATTTTTCAAGGCTCAATGTTGGTTTCGTTATATTTAGCTTATTATGTCTTGATTGAGGGTAAGACGGTGAAATTCAAAATTCAGGTTTTTACCCGCAGGCCAAGTGGGTACGATATCGGTTAAATTTTTGTGCACACTGATAATAAGACGGTGGGGTCCAGTCTTATTGATTTACATGGGTCTTTATCTGTGTAATACATTGAGTTAAGTCTTAATGCATTATATGATACTTATGATATAATAACATAAAATTTTATACTTTTTTTGACTGAAAGTCATAAATTAACCAATTAATTTGCTCCATTCATCTTATGTGAATGTGGTAGCACTGTATTAATTTGTCTTAAAAATGATAAGTGGTTGAATGTATGAACATTGATATGGTAAAATGTTAATAGTCATCATTGTTGTAATTAATAGGAAGAACATTATGGGTTTTTAAGATGTTCCTTCAAATGTGAAGATATTTTGTCCATCAAAATTATTTAAATGGTTATTGGACACATTGTTTCTTAAGATGGTCCTTTACATGTGAAAGTAATTTTTATCCATCAAAGTGGTATGAGAAGTTGGGCATATTGTTGCAGGTGCAATCCAATTTTATTTTTATTTTTAAATTCTCCATCAAAATAAAGGAATACAAAAGATAGTACATTTGGTACATTTGACCTCTTAAAGTGGAGGTTGAGGTGGAGTCAACATATGCTAAAAATGACAATGAAGTTTTCAAATACACTTATGGAACTGTATTAATTGTTTATGACCCATTCTGGAAGAAAATGTTACTTGTGTGTTTGTAATGGATAAGAATAGGTTCCTGTATTGTTGGATGGATTCCACTCTACTGCCCTTTATGGGATGTTTGAGAGATTACAAAAATATTTCACATAAATGGTTGTTTTGTTCATATATATACTTTGAGTACTAAACAAATATTGCAGTGACTTTTTTATAATTAACTATTGGAGGAAAAAAAAGAAATACATCTTTTCTGTAAAGGTTGTTGCTGACCAAAATAAATTTTATGTGGCAAACACAAATTTGTCATTGGTTATGCAAGAATAAGTTTATGAATGTAATCATTTTTTAACCATACGATAATAATAATTTTCTCTTAAAGAAGAATGGTCCCCATAAGGATGACTGTGTGAAGTTGTTGTATGGTACACAAAATTAATTGATCTTGTGAAAGAGATAAGTTGTTACGATTTGAAGGCTCAAATTATTTCATACTACATTGGGTTTGTAAGTAGTGCCCATCCTGTGAGCAAACCCCTAGACGTAGCAGTGTCGTCGTCCCGAAGAGGACTAAGATTAACCGCTTATCATCGTCATTCCCATCTCATAGGTTAATTAGAGGAAAATTCAAAACCTTTTAACTTCGTACATTGAGGGTTAACTAGATCCTCTCGCTTACAACAATATACCATTAGTTATTATACATGACTCTTTCGTATAGGAAACAAACATAGACTTCCTCCTAAACATTTTATTTAAGAACAATAATATAGCAATATCGATTTCTAAAAGTCTAGAGTACATCTCATATTAAATCATCTAAAACGAGTACTACATTGGATGATCCCATAATTTATTACAATAAAGGCTTCAAATAGGCATATACAAAGTCAACAAAGAAACACAATGAACTATTTTGTCTTTAAGACTAAACAATATCCAATATTAAGATAGTGACATCATCCTCGGAAGGTGAAGATCTACTGACTACTTGGAAAATATCTAAGTAGCCTTCAAAGTCTTTCTACAAGCTCAACAGTCGGATCCTACATTTGTAGTAAACATGAAACGTGGGTAAGTAACACTTATACTAAGTATGAGTATATGCACATAAAACATTTGAAATCATGCTAAAGAGGACATTTGTTCAAAACCATGCGAAAGTACTTTGAAAAGCCTTATGCGCAATCATGAACCCATATAGACCAATAATTACATAATACATAAGTCAAACTCATGTACGACACAAGAACAACATTATTAAGTAATAGTCAAGTCAACATGTATAAAGTTCATAACTATATCACATAAGCAAGACTATTACTCAGAACCCACCCTTTAGCCTACAAGTGAAATTGAACAATCAAATCCCCATAAACTTACTCAATCATAAGCAATGTTTAACTCTACAAGTCATTGTATCAATAGAATTTATCAAAATATTTAGCAATATAAACCGATCGCATATTTATAAATGAGACTAACATCATATGAGATCATGAAAATGTAAAGTCAACATGTGCATAACATTCACTTCATAAGATCACAAGAACATAAAAACAATCTCCTAAGAGTTCCCTCAAGGCAAACTAGTGCAAGGCAGAAGTGAAGTCCCATACCCCTACCTAGCTAAGTCAAACCTCTTAAGTCACCTTAGTTAGTGTTTACTTCATTACTTCATTTTTCTTTGGGGAAAACTTTCCTTAACCGACATAGACAACAAGAGAGAAGTGTAGAGTCCGGTGTTGTAAAACCTTACACCGATGGAAGGTTGTCTACCGACCAAAGTAGTACCAAACATGAACATCAAATCTAGGTGCATCAACTAGCTAGTATTCCTATGGTGGCAACATTGTTTATGGATCTGGGGGGATGTTATAGAAATATCACTCTATGCCCGTTTTGGATTATGAGTCTATCCACCCTGTGAGTACTATGGTGAACCCTACCTTTCCTTCCTGGGAAGGCGCCACCCCTCATATACAAGTTCACTCGATGCTAAGCTAGAGTCCATTTGAAATGTCTTTCATTAATAATCATAACTTAGTTTTGGTTATAGGGTCTACCCCTTATATATTCATCATCATAGCTCAATAGCAATTGCATGAGTATTATCCTTTAATTACAATTCACACATGTGATATTAACACATTTACATAATCACATTATGATAAGGCACATAGGTAATTCATCACCATCCTTATATCATTACATCTTAGCCAACAACTCACAAGCCATAAATCAAGACATTTCAATTCAACATCATACTAACCATAATCAATGTCATCATAACGTATACTTTAACATAGTATACACTTAATTATTCATAGGAAATCACAATTTATCATCGCTTTGAAATTTAGAAGAAAACCCATTAGAATAGGAACACCCTTGGAATTGGGTGATTTATAAATATACTTTGTAAGGACCTCTTGGGGAAAGGAATACCAAGAGTGAAGAACCGTACCATAATGAAGATTAATCCACGAAATTGAAGTGAAATCCTAGAGAAATTGGTCTTCTTCTTCAAGCTTTCTTGCTTCTTCAATGGAGGATTTAGGGAGAGAGAAAGTAGAGAGAGATGAGAGCTTTTGGATTTTTCTTTGGGAATTTGGTTTAGGTGAGTGAAAAATGACTTAAAACTGACCCTTAGTCTATATATAATCACCCCCTAAATTACCCAAAATACCCCTCACTTAAATGGGTCTTTTTGTGAAGTCAAAATGCTTAAAATACGATTTCAACGAATCTGGAAAGTGGCAGCGCATTGGTGGGCTAATTTATGATTTTATTTTTGAAATCGGGGTTGAGAAAGTGGACCTCGTGGATTTAACCATCACTTAGCAAATTTTCCACTCCACGTGTCAGCTGTGCGTCGCACACTGACTCTCAAATCCTTGTTCTCTCAAGCTGCTTTGGTAGCTTGCTTGCGAAGGTTTGGGTCCTCCTCCCGGCCCTTTAAGGGGGTCCTTGGGGAGTCGTTACTGGACGTTTAGACCCTTTGTACTATATTCTACCTATTTAAAGTCTTTTTATAAGTTTTGGACTCCATTTGACCCTCTCAATAATTCACCAAATATAAGGACGTCAACTAATTCAATATAGCTAGTTTTCGGACGTCATGGACGTTTCTTGACGTCTTGACTCTAAAATTCCCTAAATGGTTTATAAACAGTATTTTAGGCTTAGAAACAATGCTTTAAGGATTAATTCATCATTTGAGGCTCTAGATTAGGTCATGGACTTTCGTAGTGTTAGATTATCCCCCATTAGGAACATTCGTCCCTAAATGCCCTAAAATCTTTTATAGGGAAACGATAAACTCAATACTAGCAGCCCAACCAACAATAATATAAAATCGTTATGTGTCACATATGATAGGAGTTCTTCACAAGTCCATTCAACACATAATCATTAGATTTACACATAGTAACTCAAAACATCAGTTTCTTCACATAAGGCTCAAAATCACATCATGAGAAATTTCTTTCTCACATCTACATGAGCTTATCATATCATTAAGGAGTCAATTATTCTAAAACTAAACGTATCAACATGCTCGATATCATTTCATATAGGAAACAACTTACCAAGTACACAAATAAGTGCAAACCAAGCAAAAGAGCATTTTTCCATGAAACTTATTTTGGCACAAAACCTTTTTACCATAATATGCAGATCTTTGCAAAACAAGTAACATTCAATTTATTCTTATTTTTATTATTAATAGGAACAATAAAACTTAATTAGAAAAGAGATGAGGATATCGGGACTTCATGTCGGCCTGGCCTCCCATGTTTCCACCTCAACTAGGTGATTCTTCCATAACACCTTTACTGAAGCCACCTCCTTATTCCTCAACCTTTTCGCCTGTCTATCAAGGATTTCAACCATAACATCCTCATAAGAGAGGTTATCTTTCACACCTAGACCCTCAATAGGAAGTGTGGACTCGGGATCACCAATGCACTTCTTATGCATATATACATGGAAAACCGGATAAACCGAAGATAGCTCACTAGGTAGTTTCAACTCATATGAAACCTTTCCAACCCTTTTCAAAATTTCATAGGGACCCACATAACGAGGACTCAACTTCCCTTTCTCTCCAAATCTCACGACTCCTTTCATAGGCGAAATTTTTAGATACACTTTAATACCCACTTCAATTTCTAAATCCCTTATCCTATGGTCGGCATAAGATTTTTGCAGGCTATAGGTTGTTTTCAACTGGTTCCTTACCATATAAACTTTCTACAAAGTCTTGTAAATAAATTCGGGACCCAAAAGTGAAGACTTGGCCACTTAAACCCATCCAACTGGAGAACTACATCTCCTACCATAGAAGGCTTCAAAAGGAGCCATATATATTGATGAATGATACTATAATTATACATAAACTAAACCAAAGGCAATTGTCTATCCCAATTTCCCTTGTAATTTATGATGCAAGGTCTATGCATATCCTCAAGGGTTTGAATAGTGCTCTCCGCTTGACCATCCGTTTGGGGATGAAAAGTAGTGCTTAACTTCACCTTAATACCCATCCTTTTTTGGAAAGACATGCAAAACCTAGATGTGAATTGTGCACCCCTATGCGATATGATGGATAACAGAAATACCATGGGGACATACAATCTCATCTATCATTATCCTAGCATAATCTTCCACCGAGTATGTGGACTTGACAGGAATAAAATGAGAGGATTTGGTCAAGCTATCCAAAACCACCCATATAGAATCATGTTGCTTTTGTGTGTGAGGAAACCCTACCACAAAATCCATATTTATTTCTTCCCACTTCCAAGTTGTAACTTGGATTTCTTGAAGTTAACCACTTGGTTTTTGGTGCTCGACTTTCACTTGTTGGCAATTTGGACATTTTGCAAAAATTTCGCTATGTCCCTTTTCAAACAATCCCACCAAAACACCTCTCTAAGGTGATGATACATCTTTGTAGAGCCCAAATGGATGGAATAACGTGAACCATGAGATTCCTCAAGAATCTGATTCTTCAAACCATCTACATTAAGAACATACAACCTTTGTTGATACCTCAAGACACTATCCCCACATAAGGAGAATGATTCATTTAGCTTACCAGTAACTGACTCCTTCAACTCCATCAATGGTTTATCAAGGTGTTTCTTAGACTTCACCTCAACCATCAAAGATGATTTGGAGTTATGATGGACAATAAAACCACCATTTGGAGAATCTTCCAATCTAACACCCAATCTAGACAACCTATGAACATCTTTCACTAGGTCTTTCTTGGCTTCATCTACATGAGACACACTAGCCCATGGTCATACAACTTAGAGCATGCACAACCACATTGGCCTTTCCGAGGTGGTAGAGAACACTTATGTCATAATCTTTTATTAATTACAATCACCTTCTTTGTTCGAGATTCAACTCTTTTTGAGTCACATATTGAAGACTCTTGTGGTCAGTATACACATCAACATAAACACCATAAAAATAATGCCTCTATATTTTTAAATCAAACACCACGGCTGCAACTCAAGATCATGAGTTGGGTAATTCTTCTCTTGCACCTTAAGTTGTCTAGAAGCATAAGCTACTACTTTCCCATGTTGCATAAAGACACACAATAAGACAACTCGGGATGCATCACTATATACAACGAAGACCTTGGTACCCTTCGATAAAGTCAACACCGTAGTGGAGGTAAGCCTATACTTCAAGATTTGCGAAGTCCTTTCACATGCCTCGGACAACTCAAATTTCACTCTTTTGGGTCAAGGTATTCAAGGAAGATGCAATGGATGCAAAACAATCCATAAACCTCCTATAGTATCCAGCTAGACCCAAGAAGCTTCTAATGTCAGTTGGAGTCAGTGGTGTAGGCCAATTCTTGACCCCCTCATTTTTCATTGGATCTACGTCAACTCCCTTATGATATATCAAAGAAACGCCACCAACATCATCCAAAGCTCACATTTGCTATACTTGGAAAATAGTTGGTTTTCCTTAAGCACTTGCAACACCACTATCAAATGATTCATGTGTTCATCCTCATGTTTTGAATATACCAAGATGCCGTCAATGAAGACAATGACAAACGAAGCTAGGTAACTGCAAAACACCCTATTCATGAGATCCATAAATGCCGCCAGGGCACTAGTGACACCAAAGGGCATTACTAAGAACTCATAGTTTCCATATATAGTTCGAAATGCCATTTTTGGTATATCCTTACCTGTCGTCCTAAGTTGGTGGTACATCGAAATCAAGTCAATCTTAGAAAAGTCAAAGAGTTGATCAAACAAGTCATCAATCTGAGGGAGAGGATATTTGTTCTTAATAGTTTCTAAGGGACCCATCCTTCTTCTTCACAAACCATACTAGAGCACCCCATGGAGAAATACTAGTTCTAATGAGGAATTTATCTCGTAAGTATTTGAGTTGAGCCTTCAACTCTTCAATTCGGCCAGAGCCATATGATAAAGAGGAATTGAAATGGGATTGGTATCCAGTAGTAGTAAATACCGAAATCAATTTCCAGTTCAGCAGGGAATCCGGGAATATCATTAGGGAAGAACTCCGAAAATTCCCTCACTACGGGGACCGACTCAATGGGAGGAACTTTAGAGTCTAAATCTTTGACTCTCACAATATGGTATAAACACCCTTTGGGGATCTGTTTGACAACAAATATAAACGTATGGAAAATAAGTATAAACATACCAAATAAAATAGGAAGAAACATGATTTTTTATTCATAACAGAGGGGTATATTTGTTGAGCCCTTGATTTTACTATCCTAAGATTATCCATGATCGAGGGCCATTGTGGCAGCATTTCTAGAAAAGAGATTGACTTTTCCCCCCTCATGAATAATCCATTCAAATTGTGAAGTATTTCAAGATCGTGTCATCTCTTTATGAAAATTTTCAGATGTTTTTAAGGGATTTAGTACCCTTTTATTTAGGCATAACTAGGGTTTTGGCTGGGGTTGAGTAGCTCAAAGAATCCTAATTTAAGCTGAATATAGTTTGTAGAGTCTCAATCCAAATTGAACGCATCTGGTAGAGTCTCACAAAATTTCAATGTCTACAAGGCTTGAAATACTCATTCTTCCACCTCAGCAGCTTAAGATTGTTAGATTTTATTCAAGAGAGAAGAGATGAAGGGCAAATTTGGTCCAATTTGTTTGTAAGAATTTGTAGACAATAAAATTCATGTCGGGAAAACAATAATCAAGAACGGAAGATTATAGTAATAATTGGTTTATTATTTCATGTGCGAGTGTTAAAATCTCTATGATTTCTCTGAATTTGCCTTTCAAATATAAATTCAAGGGCTTAAAGCTTGATCTTGAAATTAAGATTTATCTTAATCTCTATCTTGATCTTGATCTTCGGCTTGAACTTGGACTTGAAATTTATCTTGATCTTGGACTTGGACTTGGACTTGATCTTGATCTCTATCTTGATCTTGATCTTGGAATTGAACATGGACTTAGACTTGATCTTGACTTGAACATCATCTTGATCTTGACTTTCTAGTGAAATTCAAGGGCTTGGAGCTTGATCTTGAATCAAGTGGTCTTTATCTTTATCATTCTTGAACTTTATCTTGGACTTGAACTTGGAATTAGACTTAATCTTGATCTTGACTTACTTGTTGAATTCAAGGAAATGGATTTTGATCTTTAATCCATTGGTTTTCATCTTGATTGTTCTTGAAATTGATCTTGAACTTGATCTTGGACTTGAACTTGGACTTGGACGTGATCTTTAAATTTTTCTTGACTTGAAATTTCTCTTGATCTTGACTTTCTAGTTGAATGCAAGGGCTTGAATCTTGATCTTGAATCTGTTGTTCTTGATCTTGATTGTTCTTGAACTTGATCTAGGACTTGAACTCGGATTTGGACGTGATCTTGATCTTGTAACATTTTGAACATTCAAGATGATTATTAAGGACTAACATAGGTTCTATGAGTCTAAACACTGTTTTAAGACCCATTTTAATGGATATAGGTCAATTAAGACTTAAGGAAACCCAAAAACATCCCAAGAATGTCCATGACGTGGAAAACTAGTATCATAGGAGTTTTGGTTTGTTTTTGGGTACTAGCGTGACTAAGCCTATTTGAAAAACTTTTTAAAAGTCAGAAATCCATGGAAAATTGGTTGGAAGGTATAGTTAATAGGTGTTTAGGAGATTGTGTCAAAACTTATTGCTGACGTCTCCCAATGGACCAACCAAGGCCCTGAGGAGGGACCCTGCCGTAGGAGGCCGGCAACCACCACTTGCCTGGGCAATGGGCAACCACAGAGGCCATCAAACGGCTCGGTGTGGATCAACGAGGCGTCAATGCCAACTGTCATTCCAAACTTAGATAAATTGATGGATCTCGCGCCTGCACAAGTCTGTGACAAAAACGATGAGTGTGTAGGATGGAGGGGGGACCAGAACCCAAATCACAAAACAAATCCTCTTCCTTCTCTCTTCTTTCTCTCCCTATTTGGAAAACACTATTGAATAATAGCTAGGGGAGTTATTTGGGTTATTAAAAAGGGACGATTTTACCATCAAATATTCATCAAATGTTGAGGATGAGATCTAATTCACCTTTGAGACCTCTTTTCTCAAAGGGTTCCTTCAAAATATTTTCAGAAGTTGGGTTTTCATGTGTGTTATTATCAATATAAAAAATAAGGTTATGAATTGATTTTTTTATGTTTTCTATTGAATAATATGAATATATTAAGGTGTAATATTAACTTTATTGTAGTTATATCATGATTATTGTATAGTGTGGAGATGTTGAGGCTTAACTTTAACCCCTAGGTTGATATTGATATGCATTAAGTTGAGATTGGTTCAATTTGACTTGGTATTGGCTTGAATTGATATTAATGATGTTTTTAAATTAATCAGGAACTAATTTAGTGAATTATGGTCTTTCATGATAGTTTTGAGATTCTGATATAGGCAGAAAGTGAATTAACCTAAGATGTGTTCCTTAACCTATGAACTCTAGTATGAAATTGAAATGTATGATTCTCCTATCCTGTATCATGTTAATTATTGAATTATGAGGGTTGTAAACTAAATGCGATGAATGAGGGTTTATGGTAAGGATATTGATGAGAACTATGAATGAGACTTGGTAAAGTCTTTGATCTCTATCCTTTCCTCCAATTGTGGTTACTTTTGAGTGAACAATGATGTTGATAATTGGAGCAAGACTTATAGTAGGATTTATAGGGTGGTGTGATGTTGAACTTAATTGTATTTATTATGTTATGAGGTTGATTAAGGTATATATGTTATAAGGATGGTGATGATCACCAATGTGCCTTAATATGATATGAAATGCTAATGTGCTAACCTCACTTATATGAATTATAATGAAAGGATTTATACTCATGCAATTCTTATTGAGCTATTGATGATGATGACTATTCAAGTATTAGACCCTATAACATAAACTAAGCTATGATTCATAATTAAAGGCTTAAAGACATTTCAAAAAAGGGACTGTAGCTTAGAACCGAGTGAACTAGTTGCTATGTTTTATGTTTTTGTACTCCTTGGCAAGTAGTCCATCTTGTTTCGGTGTAGGGTTTTATGGCACCGGATTCCACACTAGCTCATGTGATCTATGTCGGTTAGAGCATTATTTTCCCAAAGGGTAAAATGAATTAAAGGATTGAACTCTAACTAGGATAACCTAAGGGGACTAGCTTAGTCTGGGAAGGGGTTATAGGATCACCTAAGCATTGCACTAGTAGCCTGAGAGGAGTCTGGAGGAGTTCTATGTATGTTATCTATGATGATAGATGATATGTATAGAGAAGGACTTGCATATGTTGCACTAGTATGTTGGCTATTCCACTTATGGATATGTATTGGTCTATATTGTTAAAGTAAGATGAAAGATATATCTAAATGTCATGTTATATGAAGTAGAGTGTTAGTCATGATTCTTGTTGGGTTACTTGATTGAGTACTGTTATGGGTCTTTGCTTGGTCATTCCACTTGTTGAATCTTATTCATGCTTATTGTTTAATATGATTTGGATGAAGAGTGACATTGAATATGTATCTACTTGTATAGTGGGAATGTTTGATTGGACGAGACTTGATGTTGTGGTATTGTGATGAGCAGGCCTATGACTTAATAAATGTGAAATATTGTTTGGTATGGTATTGTTGGATATGCATATAGGTTTTAAAAGAAAAATGCATACTCATGGAAATGTCATTCTCTTAGAATGTTTTAAAAATATATGTGCTTATGATCGCATACTTAGTACAAGTGGCGTACTAACCCAATTTCTTCCTTTTTCCTCAATATTGTATATTCCGGTCGTTGAAGGCTCATTCGAGACATCTTGATGAAGACTTGGATATTCCTACCATCTAAGTGGGTAGGTCCTCAATTTCCGAGGGCGATGAAAATATATCTCTCATGGATTTGCTTTGTTTTCTAAGAGACTTATGTTCATTCTATTTTCATTTGAGTATGATTTTTGTATAAGCATATATGTGGCTTCTTTACATTGATGTAGGGCTATGCACAAATTTCTATGATCGTATAGACGGTATGAGTTGCGACAATCCTTAAGACTATCTTTTATCTTATGTATATATATATGTTCAATAAAAGTAGAAGGCTACGTAACCTTCCTATGCGAAGGGTCTCTGTATACTCGATATATATGTATATTATGTGTATGTAGAGGTCTATGTAAATTTACAAGTAGAAGTAATAAAAAAAGTTTTAAATTTTCCCCTAAATTCAACTTAAGAATGTGATGATGTAAACTAAGAGTCTAGTCTTAAGTCCTCAAAGAGGACGCCGATGTTGGTTACCTCTAGGGGGTAAACCCCGATGTGACTAACTTGGTATCAGAGCATGAGGTTGAATTATCATAGAGTCGATGTCTCTCTCAACTACGTCTATTTATGTTCGTGTTCATAATTGTGAAGCGCGCAACACTTATGGACGAGAACCTACATGATGCCTAGGAAAATCTCATTTTCTTGGAAATCTTATATCGTGCCATTAGAATATACTTATATTGTGCTTTTTTGTCCATCTTATCATATTGTTGTAATTATAGGAAAATGAAACACTTTTCGGAAGGGAATGCGACACGAAGACTTGAGAGGAAATTGCCAATGAGGAGCTCATCCCGTGGTGATCATGTTCTTCCACTTGAGAAGATCCTAATATGGAACAAGGCTCCGTGTAATCCTCAACCTTGACGGATGAAGATATCAAGGGGCTGCCCTATCCAATTGGCTCAAGCTTCCACTGTTCAAGCCCAAGGCTCGATGACCCAAGCCAATCGAGAGAGTTGTACCTCATCCTCATCAACAAGGTCTACTTACTATGGATTCCGTTAATGGACTTCACTCGAATGAACCATCCTACCTGTCTACGGGTCTAAGGTTGAGGAAGACCCCCAAGAATTCACGATAAGTCTATAAGAAACTCAATGGTTGGCTATGGGGTTTCCCACAAAGTAGAAGGCCGCGTTGTCCCATTATTCAACTCAAGGACTTTGCTAGCATGTTTGTGCAATGGAGGTGGATAATAGGTCATTAGAGGTGGTTCCGTTTACTGGGATGACTTAAGAAGGATTTTCTAGATCGGTTCTTCCCTACGAAAATGAGGGCGACTAAAGTGGAGGAGTTCGTCAACCTTCTCCAAGAAGGTATGAGTGTTCATGAATACTTCTTGAAATTCACAAAGTATTCGAAGTATGCTCTTTCTTTGGTTTCCTATCCTAGATATGAAATGAGTCGTTTTGTGATGGGGGTAGGATTATTTGAAATGAGAGTGTCATTCAGTTATGCTAGATGACAACATGAACATTTCTCATCTTACGGTGCATGACAAGCGTGTGGAAGAGGCAAGGGCTAAGAGGGAGAGTAGAGATGCTAAGAGAGCAAGATCTTTTGATGGAGGTTCTTCAAGGAATAGGCTTGAGATAAAAGACAAGCCTAGGTTTAACAAACGGGTTTAAAGTCAATTTCTTTTCAAGTTCCCCAAGTCTAGTGGTGATAGGGTGTCTAATCTTATGTTTAAGAAAGGAAAAGGTACCAATTCACCAACCAATAAGAAAACTTGTGGAAAGTGGGGCAAGAAGCACTATGATAATTGCCTTAAGGGGACGGACAATTGTTTTGGTCTGTGGTTTAAAAGTGGGCACAAGGTAGGATTGCCCTAATTAAGGGGTCACGACAAGGGTAGTGTTCAAGCTCAGAAAGTGGTCTCAAATGAGGCTCAAAGGAAGACCACTTCTATGTTCTCTGCTATAGGATGATGAACAAGAGACTTCTCCCTACGTGGTGACCGGTATTGTGTGAAAGTCTTTTCTATTGTTGTATATGGCCTACCTTGATCCCGGTGCTACTGTATATTAGTCATCTAGTTAGCCAAAAAGTTTGACATTTTGCCGATTATTTGCATGAACTTTTTATAGTGTCTACTCCGGTGGGATGGGGAGTTGGTGTTGCAAAAAAAGGGCGGATAGGAGATTGGCCAATAGAATTTCTTATATTGAATTAGTTAGAACTCGATACTGCAAGTAGTTGATGTTATATTGGGTTTGGATGGTTGATGCTGCCGTTCAAATGAAACCGTTGTAGAGTGGAAGGGGAGAAACTCATTATTCCTAGAGGTCTGTATCATATCATGTTAAAAGCATGCCAAAATATTCACGGAGGTGTCTATTACCATAGTAAGATTTCTAAGTTCTAGACTCCAAAAATTTCCACCTATTTAGTCTGCCCGTAGGAGTGTATTTCCGGAGTATTACTAAGACCTTCCAGGTATTCCTCCCGTATGGGGGAAATTAATTTTGCGTTTATTGATTTTCTACCGGGTACAAATCCCATTTCAATTCCTCCTTATCAGATTGCTCCGGCTGAATTGAATGAGTTGAAGTCACAACTCAAGGATTTACTACACAAAGGCTTCATTAGACCTAGTATTTCTCTATGGGGTGCTCCGGTTTTGTTTGTGAATAAAAAGGATGGTTCCTTAAGGATGTGTATTGATTGCCTCCAACTCAATAATGTCACAATCAAGAACAAGTATCCTCTCCCTCGGATTGACAACTTGTTTGATAAAATCCAAGGGGAAAGCTACTTTTATAAGATTGACCTGGGGTCGGGCTATCACCAACTTAGTGTGAGAGGCGAGGATATACCAAAGACGCTATTCCGGACTAGATATGGTCATTATGAGTACTTAGTAATGTCTTTTGGTCTCACTAATGCTCTGGCTGTTTTCATAGACCTAATGAATAGAGTGTTTGAGAATTACATAGATTTATTTGTTATTGTCTTCATTGACGACATCTTGATATATTCGAAAAATGAAGGTGATCATGTGAACCATTTGAGGGTAGTGTTGCAAGTTCTTAAACATCAATTGTTTGCCAAGTATAGAAAATGTGAGTTTTGGTATAGGTCGCGGATATTTCTTGGTTATATCATCTCTAGTGAGGGAGTTGAAGTTGATCCAAGGAAAATAGAGGTGGTGAAGAATTGGCCTAGACCTTTGACTCCAACCAATATTAGGAGTTTCTTGGTTTTAGCGGGTTACTATCAGAGGTTTATGGATGGTTTTGGCGTACATCGCATCTACCTGACTACTTTACCCAAAAACGTGGTAAAGAAATTGTTAGTGGTCGAGGCATGTGAGAAAGTTTTCAAATGTTCAAAGATTAGGCTTACTTCCGCTCCGGTGGTGTTGACCTTACCAGAGGGTACAAAGGGTTTTGTAGTGTCTTTGAAGCATCACAAGTGGGCTTGGGATGGGTTCTTATTGTAACATGGGAAAGGTGATAGCCTATGCTTCAGGCCAACTTAACGTATCAAAGGGAAACTATCCCAACTCATTACCTTGAATTAGTGGCGTGGTTTTGCATGAAAATAATTGAGGCATTACTGTAGGTATTCATGTTGATGTTTTACCGACCTAAGATCTCAAATATGTGTACCCAATAGGAGTGGAATCTCCGACAATAGGGTGGTGGTAGATTGTTTGAAAGTTATGAATGAGTGTCCTCTTCTATCACCCCAGCAAAACTCATATGGTGAGGAGTCCTAAAGTCGTATGATCTAGGGGTAGGTACTCACCATTACATGAAGCCAAGAAAGAGCTAGTAAAGGATGTTCAAGGTTGTCTAGGTTGGTGTTGTGAGGTTTTTGAAGATCTTCAAATGTGGTTCATGGTGCATAATAATCTGAGTCACATTGGTAGTTGAGGTGAAGTCCAAACAACGCCTCTTGTAAATTATTGATGGAGTTCACGGGATTTCGCCTTGCAACGCTGACGGACATTCTCCCTAGTGGGGTGGTTATTTTAGGTGCCAAGGGAGCTTATAGGTCCCCAGGTAGAGGGGTGAGGAACCGAATCAAGGAGGAAGCCCCCCCCAGGGTCACGCTCTCAAGTCGTCCGGGTTCGGCAAAAATTTACCGTCCTGACCTTAGGGAAGATAGTGGTCGGAAGGGTATGTATGAAGGCTACATGGAAGAGTCCGAATTGCCAAGAAGTAAAAGTAGAACATCAAAAGCCGGGTTTCTTACTACAATAAATCCAAGTTCCTACATGGAACTGGGAAGACATTAATATGTATTTTATAATGGGTTTCACCCGAACTCAAAAGTCATATGACTCTATATGGGTGGTTATGGATAGGTTGATCAAGTCCGCTTGCTTCATAGATGAGATTGTGTGTTGTTATGGTATTCCTTATCCATCATCTCATAAGGGGGCAGAATTCACATCTAGGTTTGGTGGTCTTTCCAAAAGGGTAGGGTACTAAGGGAAGTTGCAGTACACTTTCATTTACCCAAAACGGATGCCAAGCGGACAAACTATCAACCCTTGAGGGATATGCTTAGGGCTAGTTATATGATTTAAAGGAAATTGGGATATAAACATTTGCCTTTGGAGTTCGACTTATAATAATAGTTTCATTCATATATTTCCATGTATCCTAGATAGCCTTGTATGGTATAGGAGGGTAGGCCTCCTATTGGATGGTTTGAAATTGGGGGAGAGCCTTCGCGGCATTCTTGGTCCCGATTGTTTTGATAAGATTTGGAGAAAGTTCATATCATAAGGGAACCGGTTGAAAACGACCATAGTGGCAAAAGTCTAATGGCGATCATAGGAGAAGGTATTTGAGTTGAAGCTGAAGAACGGTGATAGGGTGTATTAGGAAAGACCAATCCAGGTTTAACCCCTAGCGTTAGGACGGAGTGTCGTTCCTTTTTTTCAGGACTCCTAATACTGCTCTTAGTTTCAGGTTAAGTACATTCATAGGTTGAAAAAGCGGGACAGGAAAAATTTAAAACAGTTCATCACACATAAGTTTCATATCGAGTATACATAGACCTTCATATAGGAAGGTTTACATAGCCTTCTAATTTTATTTTAATACATATATAAGAATATAGAAATAGTCTTAATGATTGTCTCATCTCATACCATCTAAACTAATATCACAATATGGGCATAGCCCTTACATCAATTTAACAAGACCATGCATAGGTCGTACAAAAGTACAATATTCAAATAACAAGGAAAGGAATGATAGAGTCAATAAGCTCATGACAAAATCCAAATCTAGAGGATGGCATTGCCCTCGAGAGTTGAGGACCTACCCTACTTGGATGAGAGGAAGTATTCAAGCCTTGAACAATGACGCCTCCCAAAACTATTCAACGACAGGAACCTAAAATGTTTGGTCAAAAGGGAATAAAATGGGGTTAGTATTCCATATGTACTAAGTATGATATCTTATGCACATACACAAGCAAAACATGCTAAAAGGGACTTTTTATCAAAACATGTCATTTTACCCCTTTAGGGACCAAATGCAAAGTAAAGTAAGTCATATCAATCAATCAACATGCTTGCTATCATACTAGTAATACTTATCCCCATATACTTGAAACCATGATTTACTACAACCCTGACACAAGGATAGGTATCACACGAATGATAAGAGATTTTAAACCACATCATAATAATCAAGAACAATACTCACAAGTCCTTATCAAGTCAACAGTGCATGACCAGAAAAGCCCCATAACCTTACTCAAAAACTATCGTCAACAAAAAACATGATCAATGTCCAACTTACATATCATGCATTTAGGACTTGGATTAATCATTCACGGTTATTAAATCCAAGGGCCAATTTCATAAATGAAAATAATCAAAATATAGTATCAACATGGACATGGTACATTATATATAGACATCCATATATTATTTCCATAACTAAATAACATTAAGAACCTCCTACTAAGACTCCCCTTAAGGCTAGATAGTGCAATGTCTGGTTAATAGTTCCCATACCCCTACCCTAGGACTAGATAGACCCCTTAGGTTATCCAAGTTAGAGTTTCAAGTCCTTTAATCGTTTGAACCTTTGGAACATATCTGCCCTAACCGAAAAGACCCCCCCCACATAAGCTCGAAAAGCAAATCCCTGGTTGTCATGAAAACCCTACAACCTAAAGAAGGAGGATACTTGCCAAGGTTAGTAGGTAGTAACCCACAACATGAAATATAGAAAGAAAACTATGTGGATTCAACTAGCTAGTATTCCATGGGGGGGAGGAAACATAGTTTAAAGAACTAGGATAGTTAGTGGGACCCTCTTTCTGCGCCATGCATATCGTCAAAAATCTCAAGAGTAATGTAGTGTTCCTACCTTCCCTATGTGGGAAGGAGGACACTTATCTCTATAGTCATCGGTGCTTAACTAGGAGTCCCTTTTTTTGAAAACCATGTCTGTAAGCCTTCCTATTATCAACTGCAAACTTAAATTAGGCCTAGGGTCTAACCATCGTATAATCATCATCATCGATAGCTCAATAAGAATTGTATGAGTATAAGTCCTTTCATCACAATTCATCTAAGTGAGGTTAACACTTTAGCATTTCATAACATATTAAGTCACATTGATAGTTTTCAACATCCTTATAGCACATACACCTTAATCAACCTCACAACATAGTCAAGACATTTCAATTCAACATAATACGACCCTATAATACTATTATAAGACATACTCCAGTCTAATATCATTACTTAACAATAATTAATCACAATTGAAAGTAAAGATAGAGATTCTAAGACTTACCAAGTCTTTCTCATAGTCTATCATCGAGGTCTTACCATAAACCCATAACTCAACCCAACTTGGGGAGTAACATCATCACCCAATGATAACAAATAAGATAACAAAGCCAATTGCATCTCTATAACACAATTTATATTTAGATAACAACTTGAGACAAGGCACATACGCTAATTTCACATTATAATTCATAACCTAAATCACATCTAAAGAACTAGAATAATAGGCCTATAATTCATCTTAATTTAATCATAATATCATCATAGGATAGTAATCAAATCAACAACCAACTCAACTGAATGATCACAATACAATATAGGTCAAGATCATTACCTAGGGTTAAGGATAGAGGATCATACACTTCAATTTAGACCAAAACATCAACAATTACCATAAAAAAGTTGAATTACATGCTAATTTACTTATTATTACCCTAAGAATTCATTAACAACTCAATCCATAACTTCAATTTCGTAATTGAATGAAACTCATAAGAAAACTTAACTTTTTGAAATCTATTTTGAAGGAACACTTTAAGGAAAGGATCTCAAAGGTTAATAGAACCCAAACCTTAATGATTTGTTGAGAATTGAAGAAGATTCCACCCTTTTTAATCCCCCAAATCACCTCCCAAGCTAAGCTTCTATGGAGTCTTCCAATTAGAGAGAGAAAGAAGAGAGAGGGAAAAGATTTTATGTTGAGAGTTGTCTTTAGGTTAATGAGGGTTGAGGGTATTTATAGTAGGACATAATCAACGTATTTAGTCTCGCTTTAATCCCCAACTAACCCATAAACCACTTAATTAATTAAATGAAATCATTAAAATTTAACAGTGAAACTCGACCCTCAGTGACCGAACTCGATCGACAGTCCGTCTACAAGTCGAAGAACAACCCCCTTATCTGTCCTTCACTCCGTCGTCACGGTCAGAGACTTTGTAGGCGAGGGCTTCATCCAATTTTTCTAAGTGTGGGACGACGGTGTCATCGACGCCCCGTCGATCCACACACGGACCGTAGCCTGCACCTCTGCACTCCGTCGATGAGTCCATAGACTGTGAAGGTGAAGGGACCTTCTCCACTAGCCTAAGTGTGGCACGACGGTGGAAACGATACCCCGTCGATCCACACACGGACTGTCTTGTGTCCCGTCGATTCACACTACCAGGCATTGCTAAATCAAACTATAGGGGTCCTCCTCGAGGGCCCTTGTTTGGTCCTTGGGGAGTCGTACCCAGACATTTAAACCCTGGAAAACTCAAACACCCATTAGTTACCTCCGCACCAATTTTTGTACATTTCCAACTCCTAAAAAATAGTCAAAAAGGCTAAGTCACACTAACATCCCTTTGAACCTACTTTGCGGACGTTTTGGTTCTTAAACCTCCTATATGACCTATATTCATTAAAAAATTACTTAGAAACAGTGTTTAAACTTTATGACACCTATGTTAGTCTTTACAATGAGTCTTGGATTTTCAAGGTGTTACATTATCCCCCCCTTGGAACAACGTCCCCAAATGATACTAAAATTCTTTTGAAGGAAGGAATAGATTCAAGACTAACAACCCAACCAATCAACATAAATCTTGTCATTCGACCAAGGCAAATATCAAAACTCATATTACCACACAAAAATCTCAAAACACTTCATCATGAGGCATTTCCTTCTCACAACACTTATGAGCTCAACATACATTACATGAGTCAATTATCATAAAGTTAAACTCAACAACATGCTACCTATAATATCATAAAAACTCACCATATCAAAATGCACAACATAACTCAAAACAAGGAAAAAGCAAAATTTCAAATTTTTAATAGCATACTACAGTAACTTCACTGTATGTTGTTCCAAAAATGCATAATGTGCAAAACATCACCAAAAAATCAAGAAACTTCAATTTTCTAGTCATATTTATATTATTAAAAAGAATGACTAACCTTAATTCTCAAAAAGATGAGGGTAACGGGACTTCATGTCGGCCTCGGCCTCCCATGTTGCACCCTCAACTAGATGATTTTTCCATAACACCTTTACGGAAACCACTTCTTTATTCCTCAACTTCTTGACTTGCCTATCAAGAATTTGAACCAGAACTTCCTCATAATAGAGGTTATCCTTGACACCAAGACCCTCAATAGGAAGAATGGACTCGGGATCACCGATACACTTTTTCAACAAAGAAACATGGAAAATCGGATGAACCAAAGCCAATTAACTAGGAAGTTTCAATTCATAGGAAACCTTACCAACCCTTTCCAAGATTTCACAGGGACCCACATAACGAGGGCTCAATTTCCCTTTCTTGCCAAATCTAACAACCCCTTTCATTGGTGAAATTTTAAAATACACCTTATCACCTTCTTAAAACTCCAAATCCCTTCTTCTATGATCGGTATAAGACTTTTGCTGACTATAGGCCATTTGCAACCGGTTCCTTCTAATATGAAACTTTTCCCAAAGTCCTTCCAATCCCGCGTGACCAAGAAGCTATGGCTTACCCCACCTCAAACCATCCAATAGGAGACCACACCTCTACCATAAATACAAGCTTCATATGACCCTGGAAATGGATGAATAAAACTATGGTTTAGGCAAACTCCACTAAAATGATAACTGCCTATCCAACTTACCGTTAATTCAATAATCACGCTCTAAGCTATATTCAACAAGGGTTTGTATGCGTACGCCTGATCCGCTTGATCTCCGTTTTGGGGATTAAAGTGGTGTCTCAACTTCATCGAGTTGCCTAACTTTGGAACACGACCCTCCAAACTCTAGAATTGGAATTGTTCACCCGATCCCGATATGATGGATAACAGAATGGCCTGAAGGCACGACAATATCATCTAGAAGATCTTGTATAATCCTCCTCGAATTGAATACTTGACGGAATAAAGCGCGATGCGGATTTAGTCACCATCGCACATACACAACCACCCATATGAAATGTTAGGGCTTTTTTTCGTGTCCCAGGAAAATCTGCACAAAGTCCATATCGATGTCTTTCACTTCCAATTAGGAATTTGGATCTCTTGTTGTAATCCACCCGGCTTTCGGTGTTCGGCTTTTACCTTTTGGCAATTCAGACACTTAGCGACAAATTCCTCCATGTCCCTTTTTAGACCTTCCCACCAAAATATTTCCATTAGGTCATGTTACATTTTTGTCGACACTGGACGCATTGAGTAGCGGGACCCATGTGCTTCTTCTTAGATCCGATCCCTCAACCCATCTAAATCGGGAACAAATAATCTCCCTTGGTACCTTAAAACACCATCCCCCCTAGGGAAAATAGATTCATATCACCTTGCCGATAACCGATTCTTTCAACTCATTAACGCTAAATCACGGCGTTGTTGGCTTTTCACCTCAACCACGAAAGATGACTCGGAGTTTATTAATGAAATATGGAACCCAACCGTCCCTGAGAATTAAATCCAACTCAACCCCACCCTCGAAACCTATGTACTTCCCGTCTTAGGTCCTTTTTTGTCTTCGTCAAGATTTGATACACATACCCATATTCATCCGACTTAGACCAGTCCCGCAACTACATTTCCTTGATGGGGTGATAAGGACCTCATTCATAATCTTTCAACAACTCAAAAGCCACCTTCTTTGTTTGAACTCACCCTTGTATTTAACACATATTGGAGACTTTTATGATCTGTAAGACAAATCAACAGGAACCCAATAAAAGTAATGCTCCAAATGGTTTAGAGCAATACCATACGACCCTAATTCAAGGTCATGACGTGGGGTACTTTCTCTCAATGTACGCTTAGTTGCTGAGTCATAATCTATCACCTTCCCGTGTTGCAGAAGCTCACACCCAAACTCCAGTCGGGATGCCCATCACAATACACCATAAAACCCTTGGTACCCTCCGTAAGGTCAAACACCGAGCGAAGTAAAGCCTATCTTTTTAACAATTTGATCATACGTCTCACATGCCTCGGACCCACTCAAATTTGTTTACTCTTTTGGGTCAAAGTATAAAAAGGACACGCAATGGACGCGACACCATCCACGAACCTCTGATCGAAAGCCCTAAACCAAAGAACTCCTAATGTCATCGGAGTCAATGGTCTACGTAATAGCCAGGTTTTTTTTCAAACCGCTTATCCGTTTCCAATTGGGTCTACTCAAATCCTTCCACTAAAATGATGTGCCCAAGAAAAGTCGCGATCCTCAAACAACCCAAACTCACACTTACTATAGTTTAGCATACATTGTATTTTCTTAAGGGTTTGCAATCTACCCTCAATGACCACATATGATCATCCTCATATCTTCCAATATACCAGATATCGTCATGAAACAATGAAGAAATGAATCTAGGTACTTTCGAATCTCTATTCATAGGGTCACAAAATGCCTCGGAGAATTAGTGAGAACTGAAAGAAACATGACAAAGAACTCATAATCCCATACCTAGTCCAAAAGTCCATCTTGGTATATCCTCCCCTGTCACCCCCCAGTGATGATACCCCGACTCAGTGTAGCTTTGAAAAGTAACTCGCCCCTTGGAGTTTGTCAAATAAGTCATCAATCCGAGGGAGATAGTACTTATTATTAATAGTGACCTAGTTGAGTTGGAGGTAATCCATACATATTCTAAAGGACCCATCTTTTTTCTTCACAAACAAAACCAGAGCATCCCATGGTGAAATACTAGGCCTTATAAAACCCTTTATCTAGTAAATCCTTGAGTTAAGACTTCAACTTTTTCAACTCGGCCGGTTCAATCCGATAATGAGGAATTGATATGGGATTTGTATCCGGAAGCAAATCAATGCAAAATTCAATTTCCCATTTGGGAGGAATATCAGGAAGGTCATTAGGGAAGACCTCCGGAAACTCACTCCCTACGGGTACCGACTAAATGGGAGGAACTTTGGAGTCTAGATCTCGTACTCTTACTATGGTATAACATTCCGGAAAATTTTATATCTAATGAAGATCCCAATAGGTCTTTAAGAATGCGTATTTTGGGATACATAGCATTCCAATGCCCATATTGGAAATATTGGGGCATAGTATAGAAATTGCTAAGGGGTAATAGCAATTTCTATATAACACCCAATCAGCAAAAATATCGGCCATATAGAAGATCCGGCTTAAAGGGTGTTAGCCCATATATCTAAGTAATTATTGAGCTTTTTAGGAAAATTTACCTGCAATTAAAACCCTAAGCTAAATGTCAAAAATTCATCAGTTGCAAACCATTAGGTACTAGACTCCACGTGGTCAAGGCCTAGTACCCTAATTACTAGCAATTTAAAATGATCATGTAGAGGAGCATGACCAGGACATAATGATGTGCTGTGGGATAATAAGTAAACATTCCCAAATGAATCATAAAGAATAGTTAGTTAGGAAAGTATAACAAACTCGTGTGCAAACACATGTGAAGAAGCGGCCAAATGAGGGGACCACCCTAACCGAATTCGGTTAAGGTAGTTAGGGGGGAAAACGTGCACAAGGGACCACTTCATGTGGGTACCAACTTCCTAAATAATTATAGACTCTTACCTACTGACCTAAGTAGCTAACTAACCTAGGACAAAACAAAATAATCTAATTAGCGCACCCGATCACCTACGACTTAACCGGGTGACAATAACCTAGTAACTAGTTTAAGAAACAACCTAGTACCTACCCTAGGATGTCCAAAGGTCGTTATGGTCCTAAAAATTTAGGGATACTTATTAATTATCCTAGATACTTAATTAATTAATTTATCATATTAAATTAATTAATGTTAAAAGTAAAAACAAAATTACAAAGCAATTTCAGATTTGTTCAAACAAGAAACAACAACTCTAGTACCTACCTAGGATTGGCCAAAAGGTTGGTTATGGTCCTAACAAACAACTTAGGGATACTTAGATATTCACCATCGGCTACTTAATTAATCAATTTTCATAATCAATAATTAGATTTAATTTTAAAAGGACAAACCCAAATCACAAGCAATTTCCAATTTTGGTTAAGTCAAGAAAAAGAACAACCCAGTACCTAACTAGGATGCCCCAACGGGATTAGTTATGGTCATAACTAATTAAGGGGTACATTTATTTAATTTATAATAGATCACTTAATTAACTGAATTATTCATTTAATTATTTAAATTGAAGGGGTCAAACCGAAATTCTTACACTAACCTAGTACAACTTACGAAACATCCTAGTACTTAACCTAGGATGGTCCAAAAGAGTTAATTTTTGTTCCATTGACTTAGGGGAACTTTAGTAATTATCATATATAATTTTTGTTCCATTGACTTAGGGGAACTTTAGTATTTCATCATCCCTCTAATTAATTAAATTAATCCTTTTAATTATTAATTAATTTAAAAGGTTGAAAAAACTAAATTCTAGGAAAAATTTCAGAGTTGACTACGTATTGTGTTTTCTAGTTCAAGTCATCTAGGATGGGCTTTTTGTAATTAAATAATTAATTTTATTTATTAAATTATTAAACTTTAGTTGAATGGAGTCATGATCAGTTACTAAGATCTAGACTCGTTAACACTAAGAGTTTTTAGACAACGAAATTGGAAAACAAACGAACGAAAGACCAAGGCAGAAAGTTTATCGATTCTCTAGGGGCGATTTCAAGGTTTCGTTCTAAGATGGTCTTCGAAGATTCAGTTGCTATAAAGGTATATATTGCTCTCGTGAAAAAAACGTCTTCTCTCTTTCTCCAAGAGAACTTATCTTTTGAACGATTCAAAATCTTGAAAACTAGGTTGTTCCGTATTCTCGCGCACTCCTTGTCCCGAGTATCCTTTTTCGACTAATGTGAATAGGTTAGATACTCATGTTGTTAGATTATGTGGTGCGCTTTCTGTTCTTCACATGTATTGTTCTTGAACGATGATTATCGATTGAACCTTTGAATTTGTAGTTGTTTAAAGTTAATATTATGATGTAAATTAAGAATCGATGATATGCTAAGTACGTCCGTGATGTGTTAAGTGATTTATTCGTTTTGTCCGAATGTTGACTTGATGTTAATGTGATGTTATGAAGATGCTATGTTCATCGAATAATAATATGATTCTTCCCAGAGGTTTATAACATGTTTATCACTAAAACCTAAACTAAGATTGTTTTAAAAGAATCTAATAATACATCTTAAATAATTGCCTATCTTTTCCAAATAAAAGTGGCTAACGCTATACTTTTTTCAAAAAGGATGCATTCAAATGGACCACTATGAGTTTCTGTAAATGCTCGAAAGATTGTCTAATTGTTCATACATTTCAATTTAAATTATGAAATACGTAAAGTGGCTTGTTCAAACAAAAATGATGAATTAGTTTTTAATATTTTAAATGTTTGAGGCCAATACTAATCATATCCAATCTTGTGTAGTGTATGTCTCGAATGATATTATAAGAACTTTCTAAAGTACTTAAATGATCCATAACCAGGCTCCATCCATTGGTACAATACTCCAAAATTGCTCTAGAAAGAATGAACTATGAACATGTGGTACTCATTGAAAGAAGTGCTCATCGTCCAAAAATGATGACATGAGCTACTTTACACTAAATAAAAGAGAACGTGAGTTATAAACATATTAAAGGGTCTAAATTAGTAAGTGACCGTGAACATGGGGTTATAAAGGAGGTGAGAACAAGTCTTACTTACGCTAGGCTTTAACTATGTAAAAAAATATTCAAAAATGAGGTTGTTAGATGTGGTGAGACTAGTCTCATTAACACCTAAAGATGATATGTAAGGACGATTAAATTCATCAATGTAAAGTAAGGACGATATGTAAGGACAATTCACATTCATCAATGTAAAAAAAGGTTCATATATAAGGACAATTAAAATTTCATCAATGTTATGAGCATGTGCTTGCAAGTGTAAGTCTCATGCGACGAGGCTACCACCGAGGTGGATAAGTAGTCTCATTAAGTCCCAAGTCTTCGAACTATGTCTAGCCAACATAGGAACTAGCCACTGGTTTCCATCTAAGCGAGCTAGGCATTTACGTTATCACCTTGGCCGGTGATTCCACCCCTTTTAGGTGTGGGGCAGACACAGTATATCATGTTTAGCTCACATGATCTATGTCATTTAATTCTCACGATATGTTCTTGGTTCACTATAGCCGTGAGCCACTCTTTTTCATCGTGGAAGTAACACTTGAGATGGATTCGCCTTAGCCGGGGATCACCCCTTTCGGTATGGGACAGACACCAGATCCATGAGTAGTTCACATGGTCTAAGATTCATTTTAACCGCTGAATCACCTCTTTTTAGTGTTGGGGAGACACTGGATTTCATGTTAAGATCGCATGATCTTATTCCTAATGATGTCAACTATGACAAGGATATAATGATTCTGATGGCACGTATGTTCACATGAGCAAATGAGAAGAGCTTAAGAAGTCAATGTCAATATCACACTCATGAGTTTTTCATAAATAATTGGCCACACCATAAATTTGCTATAATGACTTCTAGATACTGCCAATAAAGGGAAGTAGAAATCAATGTTCATTAATTACCTCATAACTTCCCTAACATGAACGTAATGAAATAAATGGTATGGCCAATGTATAGTTGCTTATGAAATGCAATGAATATATAATGTAGAGAATGACTCACTATATGGTAAGGAAATCATTCCTTAGTCCTTGGATTACTTAAATCGATGCATTGTGGGTATGGGACTACAATGAGTCATTGGACTTGTAAGTAAAACATAGAACTAAACGAATTATTGAACTACACAACAACAACAAGAAAAAGAATGAAAATAAAACTAGGCATGTAGGACAGAGCTCTCGTGTTAGGGGGATTTAAAATTTCAAATCTTCGCCTGCGGGGTTCTAAAAATATGTTAATGATACTAATTTCTTGCAATCCTATAGAAAACGAGTTGTGTGCTTTGATAGTATTAAAATACATCATATTCATATCGCAATTCAAAAATAACGATTAGGAAAGTCTACTAACTAACTTTCAAGAATGGGCATGTTGTTTAGGAAAGAGCTTTCATTGATCATGCATAGCTTTATGTTGTATGTGTGCATACACCCATACTTAGTACAAGGGGGTACTAATCCCCTACTATTTACTATTTTTAAGGTGTAGTCCAGAGAGTACGATTTACAACACTTGAAATGTTTGGACTACACCGTTTCTTCCAGCATTTGGTAGGTCCCTCTTGATTTCGACGATGCTACAAGCATTACTCATATTTACATATAATATAGCTAGTGGATTGTCTGCCATTTCTTTTATAATTCATCAAACCTTTTGATGTAAGGTCCTGTCTGGGCAAACTATTAACTTATATAATCTTAAAAGCTTTGATTGATTCTTATGTTAAGATGGTTGTCTATTGATGTTGAGCGAGTATATAATGTTTCACGTAAATGACTATATGAATCTAAATGTAAACTTTTATACATATTACGTTTTAAATTTTTTTGCTAAATTAAGCAGAGGAATATGGAATCAGAGGAGGCCTTTTTCTATCTATCTAAAACCTGCTTATGAAAGTCAACGACGCCGGGGAGGTGTCGATTCCAGAATCTGGTCGCACAAAACTTGGTAATAAGACAGAGTGACTTTAATTAGTTAGTGATCTAAAGCCCAACACGACCATGTTTAACATAGCTTATGCTAAGGGTTTTAAGTGCGCCACACTCATGACTTAGAGAGTACGTGATGATAAGAAATTCTCTGCTTTTCTACTCTTTATCGTTCTCCTCTCAGGCTTTGACACCTTGTGTCATTATAGGTTCTAACTTTCTTCTTGTGTGAACTCGTAGAAGAATATACACAAATTAGGATTGCTAAGTGGTCTAAGGCTCCTACTCAAGATCTGGCCTCCGAATAAGGGGTATGATGTAAATGCCCAACGTGGACAAAAAAACTGTGGTGATGGTGGGTGTTTTTCGCATAGAGGTGAATCTCGTAATAATCTACAGCCTCTATGAGTATTGATGAGGAGGAAGAAGGGATAATTTGGGCTGGCATACAACTCAATAATATGGTTTGGACTGATCGCTTCTAAGTGTTATGCTAATAATAGCTATAGCAACATGAGTAAAGCGTCCTGTTTCCAAATAAGAAGTCTGTGTTAAATGACAAGGTAGGAGTTAAATCCAACAACCAAGGCGTAGCTCAACCGCTCGGCGCAAATGTTGGTAGCCGAACCCCGCAAGAGAAACCATTTTCTATGCGTTGAAAGAAGAGAGGAACAGAGAAGTCGCAGATGTGTAATAATGCACTTTCTTCTTTCCGTTTTATGCATTGTAGATTCAGGATCTACCATGTCCATGTTACTCTTAGGTGGCTAATCAATTTAACATACTTCTTGAGATCTTACCTGAACGGTTTTCTAGTTAGTACCCATAGGAGACAGTGTGGAAGGCCGAAGGGGTATGATAGAGAAGTAAATGGCATAGTGCAAGTCCTTTGAAAGTAAGTTTGGGCGTCATTGGATGCTAATCTTAAGGCCAACAAGATGTTATCTAAGCGGTTAGATATACTCTTCCTAAGTCAGTTTATGTAAAGAAACTATAAGTTTTAAGTGCTTTTAGTTGATTGGTGTGGTAATTCCTTCGATTCTTATAGAGAGCACTAGTTGAGTAAAACAAGTGTATGTTGCATTTTATGTTGCTGTTTTTGTGTAGCAAGACTTGTTTTCCCTGTGTTGCATATTTATGATGTGCATTAAAGTTAAGTGTGACTTAGAAGAAATTCCTCAATCTCAAATATGAAGCTTCAGATAAGCTTGAGTAATATGAATCATCAAGAGTAAGTGTGAATCAGATATTCAACGAGAGTAGTTTGTCACAAGCATGTTAAAGTATTTTCGAAAATCACCCTCTTTGTTTAAATGACGTGTAGTGGCATTTCGGGGACGAATGTTTCTAAGGGGGGGGGGGGATAATGTAACATTCGGAAAATTTTAATATCTAGTTAAGTCCAATAGGTCCTTTAAAGAAATGCCGTATTGGGATACATACCATTCCCAATGTCCAATATTAGAAATAATTTGCATAGTATAGAAAATTGGCTAAGGGGTAAAGCCATTTCTATAAAACCCATACCAAATTATTGGGGATATTAGAAAATAATTGGCTTAATGGCGTTAGACATATATCGAAGTTTATTGAGCTTCTTTAGGAAATGTACCGGCAAGGGAAGATCCTAATCTAAAATTCAAAATTCTCAGTTGCAAATACATTAGGTACTAACCTCCAATGGCCAAGCCTAGTACGCTAATACATAACATTTAAATGATCATGTACATTAGCAGTTCCTAATAAACTTAGTGAGGGGCTTTTGTTGACAATAAGTAACACATTTCGACATGAGCCATAAATAATAGTTAGTGAGGAATGTACAAGCAAACCATGTGCAAGCACTGTGCAGACCTGTAAAAGAACCAAAAGAAGGTGACCACCCTACCCGAATTCGGTTAGGGGGGGGGGGGGGTTTTAAAAAACAAAAAAATTTAGGGGGAAAACGTGCCACAAGGGAATCACTTCATGTCGGGCCTAAACTTACTAACAACTCTAGAAGACTTACCCTACTACTACCTACCTATCGAACTAACCGAGACAAACAAAGTAAACTAATTAGTGCACCCCAAAACCAAAGACTTAATCGGTGACACTAACCTAGTAACTACTGAAGGAGACAACCTAGTACCTAACCTAGGATGGTTCAAAAGGTTGGTTATGGTCCTAAAACTTAGGTATACTTTATTAATTACCCTAGGCTACTTAATTAATTAATTTCTCAACTTAATCAATTAATTTAAAAGGAAAATACCGAAATTACAAAGCAATTTCCAAATTTTGGTTAAGACAAGAAAAAGACAACCTAGTACCTAACCTAAGATTGTCCAAAAGGTTGGTTATGGTCCTAACAACTTACGAATACTTTATAATTACCCTAGGATACTTAATTAATTTATCAGAATAATTAATTAATTTAAAATTACAAAAACGAGATCACAAAACAATTTCAATATTTCGGTTAAGATATGAAAAAGACAACCTAGTACCTAACCTAGGATTGTCCAAAAGATTAGTTATAGTTATACCGTCTTAGGTTTACTTTATTAATTACAATAGGTCACCTTATTAACTAAATTAGCCATTTATTTAATTAAATTAAAGGGGTTAAACCGAAATTCTTACACTAACCTAGTACAACTCAAGAAACGTCCTAGTACTTTACCTAGAATGGTCCAAAAGGGTTAATGTTTGCTCCAATGACTTAGGGATACTTTAGTAATTACCCTAGGTCCCTTAATTAATTAACATATACATTTAATTAATTAATTTAAAAGTTTCAAAGTAAATTCTAAGGAAAAATTTCAGATTTGACAGTGTTGTTGTTTTCCTACAGTTCTAGTCAATCTAGGGGGAAGACTTTTTATAATTAATTAAATTTATTTATTTAAGTTAACTTTATTAAAACAAAGTTCATGAATAATATCAGTTTACATAAGACTCACAATCAACAACTAAAGGTTTACAACCAACTCAGAAAACAACGAATAAAGAAAAAAGGCATAAAGTTTATCAATTCCTCTAGGCGCTTTCAAGGTTTTCTATTCTTCCAGGTTTCGTTCGCAGGTGGTTTCCGTAGATTAGGTTCTACCTAATTATGGTTTTTCTTCTCTCCTGTAACTTAGTTTCTCCCAGAGAACTTTCTTTCGAACGATTCAAGAGCTTGAAAACTAGGGTTGTTCCCTTGTTCTCGTCGAATTCCATTGTCCCTAGTATCCTTTTCGATTCAATGATGAATTGGATAGAGACCATGTTGTTTGTATGTGGTAATGTCTGTTCTTAACATGTATTGTCTTGAATGATGATTATCGAATGAACCTATGAACCTGCAATCGTGTAAAGTTAATATTATAATGTACTTTAAGAACCGATGATATGCTAAGTTACGTCCATGGCGTGTTAAGTGATTTATGTGTTTTGGCCAAATGTTGACTTGATATTATGAAGATGCTAAGTTCATCCAATATTAATATGATTCTTCCCAAGAGGTTTAAAAATGTTATCACTAAAAGCCATTAACTAATATTGGCTTAAAAGACATCTATGAAATCGAATCATGAATGAATTGCCTATCTTATGCCAACAAATTGGATAACACTACTTTGTCAAAAAGGTTGCATGCAAATGACTTTGAGTTTTTGTAAATGATTGAAAGATTGTCTAATGGTTCATACATATTCAATTTAAATAAGAACATACAGAAAAGTGGCTGATGCCAACAAATATGGTTATGTAATTTAATATCCAAATGTTGAGGCCAATACTAGTCATATGCCAGCTCTGTAGTTAGATGATTCAAACAATATTTTACGACTTCTTAAGTAATTTCAATTAATCCATAACAAAGTGAATCATCCATTGGACAACTCCCAACATGCTCTAAAAGAATGACTATAATATATTGACCATTGAAATAAGTAGCTCTGCGGTCCATAATACGATTAAATTAAACTACTACACTAAAGTAAATAACGTGAGTTTATTACATTATAACATGGTCTAAAATTAATAAGTTACCAAATGGGGTTAACAGGAAGTGAGAAGCAAATTGTACTAGCACCTAATCTACTATATGTAAAATAATACTACCGAATAGGTGTTAGAATAGGTGAGACTAGTATCATGTAACACCTCAGGATGATATGTAGGACAATCACAGTCCTCAATGGTCAAGAAGGATGAATAGTGAGGACGATTCCATTCATCAATGTAAAGTCAGGATGATATGTAAGACAATTCACATTTAAGTCATGTAAATTAAAGGCAGTCATCAAAAGAGTATGTAAATCTTAATCTAGAACCAAGCTTCCACAATGCTTGAGTCAACTCTAAAAGATAAAGAAGATAATAAAAGTGAGCATAGCACCGATAGACTAGTAATAAGTTATGTGCTTGGACGTGTAAGTATCATCGACGAGGCTACCACCGAGGTTGATAAGTAGTCTCATTAAGTCCCTAGTCTTCGAACTATATCTAGCCAACATGAGAACTAACTAGTGGTTTCACCCTAAGCGAGCTAGGCATGTACGATTTAACCTTGGCAGCTGATTCCACAAGTTATAGGTATGGGGCAGACACATGATTTCATGTTTAGCTCACATAATGTATGTCGGTTAATGCTCAGGATATGTTCTTTGTTCACTATAGCCCTGAGCCACTCCTTTTCGCTGTGGAATGAACACTTGATGTGGATTCACCTTAGCCGGGGATCACCCCCTTTTTCGGTGTAGGATAGACACCATGATTCCATTGAGTATCTCACATTGTCCTAAAATTCATTTTACCCGGTGTTAACCTCTTTTCATCAGTGTGGGGAGACACATGATTTTCATGTTAGCTCGCCTGATCTTATTCCTATGATTAACTATGAAAGTGAGAAGAGGATAATGATGGACCGAGTCAAAGTATCAATACGATGGATGAAGATCTTAGAATGTCAAGTGCCAATATCACCTCATGAAATTTCCGCAATAATGGCACAACCAAATAAGATTGGGGGGGGGGGGGCGTATAATGAACTTCTTAGATGATGCCAATAAAGGAAAGTAGAAAGCAATGGTTAATTAATACCTCATAACTTGACTAACATGATGTTCTGAATAATGGCATGGCCAATATAGAATGGCTTACGAAATCCTATGAAATATATAGTAGAAAGAATGACTCACTAAAGGGGTGGGAAATTTATTCTTCGTCCTTGATACTTACATCGATTCATTTTGGGTATGCTACTACAAGAATAATTGCACTTGTTGGACGGTAAAACATAGGACTAAAGGAATTATTGCACTACAAACAACCAACAACGAATAAAAATACTAAAAGAAAACTAAGTATGGAGGACAGACTCACACGTGTTAGGGGGACTTAAAATTTCATCTTCGCCCGAGGGGTTCTAATAAAAGACTTGCCATAAATGGCTGTTGTTATAAGATATTTCATTGATCATGCCTAGCTTTATTTGTATGTTTGCATACCCCCCTACTACTACAAGTGGTTACTAACCCCCTACTATTTTTACTAATTTTTATAGGTGCAGGTCAGAGGGCAGATTGACGATACTTGCATCGGTTTGGACTTCAGTGTTTCTCCAGACCATTTGGTAGGTCCTCTTAATTTTGAGGATTCTACAAACAATAGTACAACTTTAGATATAGACATAGCTAGTGGATGTTTTCCCTAGAATTTATTTCATATATAATTTTGAACCTTTTGATGTAAGGCCGTGCTGGAAAACTATTTCCTATATATTCATCTTCAATTTCGAATTGATTCTTTATGTTAGTTGGTTGTGTATTGATGTTGAGCTTAGTATATAATTTTTAAAACGTAATGTCTATATGTAGTCTACGTAAACTTCATACATATAAAAGTTCCAATTTTTTCTCCTAAATTAACCATATGAATGTGACCAATGCAAGAAGAGGCTTGTTGCGACCTATGAGAGGTCAACGACGCCGGTGGCGATTCGGGTTCCAGAATTTGGGTTGTGACAAACTTGGTATCAGAGCATGAGGTTACGTAGTTTCTATCTTATGATTGTGAAGCGCACCAAAATCATGATTTAGAGGCTACGTGATGAAAGGATATTCTCCCTTCTTCTACTCTTTATAGGTCTATCTAGAGCTTTGACACTTTGTGTCATTATAAGTATCTCACTTCCTTCTTGTGTGAACGCGTAGAATAATACACACAAGAAATAGGATGGCCAAGTGTTCTAAGGTGCTATGCTCAAGATCTGGCCTTCCCAAGAAGGGGCCATAATGGAGATGCCCAACGCGGACGAAAGACGTGTGGTGAGTGTAGCTGTTCACATGGAGGGTGAATGCATGCTAATGTATAAAAGCCTGCTATTAGTATTGATGAGGAGGAGAAGTATTAGTTGGATGCATACAAACTCAAGTGTCATGACCGGAGTTTATACCCCAGATGAGACTGGCGTCGTTGACTTCTCAGAGGTCGCAGACAATCCTACATACCCTATCATTACATCATCTAGGTTAATTTTAGCGGAAAATTTGAAACTTTTTGTTTCTTAACATACATTTATACATACTACTTAACATCATAGGCGTTCACTAATCAACCATCTAATAAAGAGATAGTCAAATGAAAGAATCAGATATAGTTTAATCAAAATATTTTTTTGTCAAAACAAGCACCAATACCAAGTTTGAACAAAGTGGAAAAAACCTAGGGAACAATGCTCCCCCTTCTATAGCCTACATCTAATAGATAATAACGGTAAAACAATCTTCGAAAGCCAGGAGCCTACAAGTTCATTTCAAAACGAAAGCTCCAGTCCGGATAGAAGCAAACGTCAACCTATATAGCTCTAGCGTCCACCTATCCCTCACAACTAAATTATAGATTGTAAGGGGATTAGTACACCTTTTTACTAAGTATGGGTATATGCCAGCCCACACCAGGACATGCTGAGTAGACAACTCTTCTAAAAACAATGATTTGGAATGTTCAATTCATGTGACTTGAAAAAATGGTAACGTTATGAGCCTTTCTTCAGGAACTTCCTGCCATGAGAGTAACATGCATCAATCATATTTATCATAACTCACACACCCCATAACATCTTACCCATAACACATACGTTGTGCATTTAGCACATAACAGTTTACAAATCACATATATCGTTTTGCATATAGCACATAAAATCTCATAGCATCATCATATGCCATGAGACCTTTGAATCATGGACTTGACATAAAGATTTCCAAAATTAGTCTCAACTATATGGATTAACAAGGATCCTTTGTATAGCAAACCGCACAGAGTTTGCTTCATTCCATTTATACGTGCTTCATTCATTTCGTTTATAGGATAGTGTTAACAAACAACAAGCTAGACCTATGATGGTTATTAAGACGTTTATTGGGAATTGCTGCAATACAAGGGTGATCTAACAAGGGTGTGACACGCGGATAGGTCTCATTACTAATAACGTCCTAAGGTCACGCTCTGATTATCCTAGTCACTAAACAGGAAAGTCTCTAGCAAAGGGGGAAGGCAGGCATCGATCAGCTCGTGGCATATATGTAGGCATTCAGATGGAGCTACCTCATAATTCAATGGAGAACTTTACTTTAACCGACATAGACATTGAGAATCCTGAATCCCGTGTCTCCCCCACACCGGCAAGAGGTGGAATCACCCGCCAAAGTGACCAAAAACACGATAGCGTACATAGGAATTGAACCCCGCCAGATCTCTATATTGGCAGTATCGGTTGGAAGACTAGGAGATATAAGGAGACCCATAACCGGCATGCCGGACAGTATCACCTCATGAGAGTTACGTTAACCTCCGCCCTTCACGAAATAAGGCATCACTGCTCATAGCTAGTATATCGGTGCTCAGTATAAAGTTTCATTACATTCAACTCATACGTCACGGAAGTTGGCTTCTAGTATGAGCACATCATAGCTCAATAGATGATTTATCATCTCATCATTAGAATTAAGTGTATTATTCTCAATACTTTCATTAGATTGTCCAGATAGACTGGTCTCTTCATAAACTTTACACTCTCATAGGTGAGTACATTTTGGTAACATTCACTTAGACTCATTTGACATTTCTCTCATCTTTTACATATCCTCATATCATATGTCACCCTATTCATTAACTTTAGATATATTTTCCTCTTTCATAATTACCACCCCTTATTACATGAATGTTCATTTCATCATATGCCCAATTCACTTGGGCCATTTAATGTGTTTCCCCACTCTTACTGAATCCCTTCTAGGTTTCATATTTTCATTGTTCCATTCATCATATGCTAGTGCACTTAGCCATTTAGTGTGTTCACACTTTTACTTAACCCTTCTAGGTGTTTCATATTTTCATTGTTATCCTCATGTCATAACTAACACTTAGTTCACTTAGTTATAAGCGTATGCCTAGACTTATCGGTCCATACATACAAGCCTAGCTCTATTCATAGTTCGCGTTAAGTGATTCATATCTTCCTAAGATTATGTTACAGACTTATGCATCGTGAGTGTGCCAAGATCTCCGGTTTTGATCTATGTAGGCAGTCTATTCTGAATCATTTATTCACTATGACTTAGTATCAATAAAATTTGTTGCTAGTGAACCGATTTTGAAATCCTTGACACACTTACATTTTCCTTTATTTTATTTCGTCCCACAAGTCTTGGGACGCCGATATCGAGCCCCAACATCTTCATCTTTTTTTTTTCTTGTCTTAATTTTTTTCTTTCTTTCTCATTCACTTGTCTTGGGATCGAGAGGTTATGGATCGATTCCCCACATCCTCATTTATATATTTCTTTTGTTCTTGACTTTCTGAGTTGATCGTGAGGGTGTGCGTCGAATCCCCACAGCCTCACTTTATTTTTCTTTTTAAATTCCCTTTTTCCACCAAGAGGTCGTGGGTTCGATTCCCATACGCCTCAACATTTCTTTTCTTTTTATTCCTTAGTCTGACCTAGAGGTTGTGTGTTCGAATCCCACTCCTCTCATTTCTTATGATCATATTTCCATTTTCGAGCAAAGATCACAGTTCGGACCCCCCTCACCTCATCATTTTAAACTTATTTTCATTTTTTTCAACATGGTGAGGTCACGGGTTCAATCCTCCATGACCTCACTTGTTTTAATTCATTTTCACAACATTTTGGACTACTTCAATGTGACCGAAATTCATCAACTTGTTGATGGATATTTTGTAGTTTTTCAGCATCTTTTTCATCACATTACACGTTAGTTCTTAGGTAAATTTCATAGTTTATTTACAACACTTTAGCTGCATTTTCGTGGATTTGTTTAACCAAGAGTTTCTCACTCAATTCAGCCACATTACACTTCATATGAACATCACGATTTACATAAGTTTGTGCACGTAATAATACAACCATAACATTACATATAAGAGCCTTAAACCCGCTAGCACATCGTTAACGATTTACTTGCACACAGTACACACATTGTTTCGGATCACATAGGTGTCATTCATACGATTTCGACAACCATTCATGAACAATTCATCACGAAAGACACAACACCGCCTAATTCTACCGGCAAACCCTCCCAACCTATGAATCATTGGAGCGAGTTCAGGGACCATGCAAGGGAACACCCTAACTTTCGGATTCGAATAGACTGAACCTTAAAGGGTCTCTTGGGAACAAGGGACCAGACAGAAGAGACCATACCTTTTTGACGTTCAACCTTGAACGCTGCCCCAACCTTCTCCAAATTTCGTATATAGTCCAAAAGCTTCAACACTAACCTCGATAGAAAAAACTTCTATCTTTTCCTAAATTTTTTTTTTTTATGTTGGAATAAGTTTTCTGTAAAGTTCTTCAAGGGGAATAATTTTTAGTTGCCTGATCAGTTTCTTGTGTTTTGGGCAGAGAGCACGTGAATGAAAGAGAGATATTGTAGTGAAGAGAGAGAGATAGAGTTAAACGTTAAAGATAGTTTTAAAACAGTGAATAGTTTTTAGACCTTAGTCAACTAGGACTCTTTCATAACATTAAAAAAATCAGATTTCCCTTTTATTTTAAATCATACAATAAATATTCATTAATTAAATTAATTACCAATTTAAATAAAAACAATTTAAATCATTGCTTCCACCTAGGTTCGAACACGGGTGGAGTAGGACTTCACTTCAAAGGCAAATTTTTGGACCTCTCTCCCAAAATTACCCCTCCACCTTTTTAATAAAATAATTAATTAAACATTTAGGATAATTATGATACTACCCTTAGCCTGAAAAAAGACCGTTTTACCCCTAGACCCTCCAAACATAAGATTTACCCTTTTTTAGTCCGGTAAAGACTCATCTAGGTAAATCTTCATATTAGGGAGCCCTATATGGCTGGGCCCAACCTTTCCTTAGCTTAGCTGTCACAAGGGTTCAGAGGTCTGGTTCTACGCGGCTCATTCCGTCTAAAAAAAAAAAAAAAAAAAACCAAAAAACCCCAAAAAAAAGAAAAAAAAAAAAGTAACCCTTCTAACCATAGCATTCTAGACACATTAAGCTTATTTATCATAGCCATTTTTAGAGTTTTTTACATTTACCCCTCTTAGGACATTCGTCCCCGAATGACACTACTAACTATCTAGCATAATGCCAGTCAGTTCATAACATAAGTCTAGTCACAAACATCAATAGAACCAAAAGAATGGAGAATAGGCAAACTTAGACTTTAAGAGTAGAAGTCGAACTCAACGGTTGAAAATGATGAAGATAGCGGGATCTAATATCGGCCTCGGCCGCCACTTAGCACCCTCAACAAGTGATTGATTCCTCCACAATACCTTTAGGTGGCAAACCTCTTTGTTCCTAGCCTATCAATAGGTAATTCCTCATAGGACGAAGTCTTCCTAAAACCCCCCAAACCTTGACAGGTCAACGCGATGCTGGAATCCACCTAGGTACTTCTTTTAACAGGAGACTGTAAAGACTGGATGAACGGAAGCTGATCTGTAGGCAATGCCAATTCATAGGCCACCTCACCCACACGCTGTAGGATCTCATATGGCCTAACTACTCCGACTCAACTTCCGTTTCCTACCAAACCTCATCACCCACTTCATAGATGATATCTTCAAATAGACCTGGTCACCCAAAAAAAACTCTAAGGGTCTTTTTCTATTGTCTGCATAGGAATTTTGCCGACTGTAAGAAGTAGCCAACCTGTCCCTAATCACTATAACATTCTCTAAGGCCTCATGAATGATCTCTAGACCCAAAATGGATGAATCTCCAACCTCGAACCACCCAACTGGAGACCTACATCTCCTACCATACAGTGCCTCAAACGCTGTCATCCCAATGTTGGAGTTATAGCTATTATTATACGAGAACTCTATCAACGACAAATGGTCATCCCAACTACCCCTGAAGTCAATTACACACGCCCTCAACATATGCTCCAATGTCTGAATGGTCGCTCTGCCTGCCCATCAGTCTGAGGATGAAAGGAATCCTATGCTATCTTAAATGATAGACAAAGGAATCCTATGCCATCTCAGAATCTCATCAATGTAGAGTCTCGCATAATTCTCGGCTCTGTAAGTAGACTTCACAGGGACAAAGTGGCAGACTTTGTCATCGTGTCCACAATAACTAATATGAAGTCCTGTGTCCCTCTCGGAATGAAACAACCACGAAGTCATATTAATGCTCCAAAAAAACATTTCCAAGTCGGACCTCAATAATCTGAGTAAGACGCGAGGCTTCAAGATGTTTTCTGCCTTAACCTGTTTACATTAGTACATTTGGCCACATATTCCAATGTGCCTTCTTCATGCCATCCCACCAATAAATCTGCTTAAGATCATGATACATCTTTGTAGAACCTTGATGTAGGAATATATAGAACCATGGGCGTCTGCAATATCCTGGGCCACAATCATCACTTTGTTACACACAACCTGTCCAGGTACCTAAGCAAGCCGTCCTCTCCAAAAGCAAAAAGATTCATCATCTTAACCAACACTGTGGCCCTTCATCTCCAATCAACACCGGATCAAGAATGCTACCCTCCTGACTTCAAATACTAGGTGATTCAAACAATGATTAACTGAAACACCCCCACTAGTAGAGTCACTAACTGTACACCCATTCTGGCAAGTCTATGCATATCTTTCACCATCTCCTTCTTCTCATCCTCAACGTGGGCTATACTTCCCATGCTCATCCTACTCAAAGCATCAGGTACAACATTATCCTTACCTGGATGGTAGTAGACATTCATGTCATAGTCCTTCAATAGCTCCAACCATCTCCGCTGACGTTGATTCAACTCTATGTGTGAAGACATACTAGAGACTTTTTTGGTCTGTGAACACATTCACATGCAACCCATACAAGTAGTGCCTCCAAAGCTTCAAACACAACAACTGCCAACTCCAGGTCATGAGTGGGATAATTCTTTTCATGGATCTTGAGCTGTGTAGACGCATAAGCTATCACCTTACCCCCCTGCATAAGAACTAAAACCCAAACCAACCGTAGATGCATGACAATACACAGTGTAATTCTCACCACACTTAGGCAAAGTAAGCAGCGGGGCTGAAGTGAGCCTAACCTTGAGTTCCTAGAAACTCTTCTTACAGCCTCCGTTCATGTCAAACTTTACCTGTTCTTAGTCAAAGCTTTCACTGAGTAGAACTGAAAGAAACCCTCCACGACCCTGCGAATAACAACAACCAATCCCCAAGAAGCTACATATCTGTGGGAGTAAGAAAGATTTTGGCCATTCTTAACAGCCTCATCTTCCGGGGATCACCTCAACACTTTGTTACAGAATATGACCGAAGGTCACGACTAAGGCAAGATTCACACTTGCCGAATTGGCATTAGCTGATGTTGTCTAACGTACCTGCAAGGTTATACTCAATGTTGTTTCATGCCTTCCTTGGTCTTAGAGTATTAGAAATTCATAGTGAATACTATGACAACAGATTCAAGTTATTTTACGGAAGACCCTGCTCATGAGTCCCTAAATTCTAAGGTGCATTCGTGAGGCCAAATGCAAAAATAGGAACTCAAGTGAGGCCCCCCCCATAGTGGTTACACAGTCTGTCTTTGGGATATCTCCATCCCTCACCCTAAGCTGATGGTACCCTTAACAGATAAATCTTTCCGAGAAAAAACTAGACCCTTGGAGTTTGGTCGAACAAGTCATCTATTCGGGAAGTGGATACTTATTCTTAATAGTGACTTGGTTGAGATGCCGATATCGATACACATTCGAAGGGTTCCATCTTTGCTTTTTCACAAACAACTTATTTCTCTTAACTCTGGGCTCGGAATCCTATGCAATAGCGACCTTGAATGAACTTGACTCCCTGTGGGAGATCCCTCTTAAACTGTCTTACCCCTTAATTTTTTGTACTCCCTTCCTTCAAAACATTCTTCTCAGCTTGCCGTGACTTGTTCCCTGCCCTAGTATGCTTCCTCTTCCTGCTTTCCTCCACTTGTTGGACATGGACCATAAGCGTGGAAAGGTCCATGATATCATGAAACATAAATGACCTACACTTCTCCTCGATATCCTAAGCGATCATAGATCCATTGTAAACGGGAGGATTCACCCTGTTGAAGTACCTTAACCTATTAGCCATGGTGCAGGTAGGTGGGTTCTCCCTGGGAACACCTTGTTACTTCGCCTGGGATGTCATAGACTAAGATTGTAAAGTGATGGATTGGGCCATCTGTACCAAGGTTGTCCTCACTTCTCTATCTATCAACCCAGTTGGGTTAACAGGCATCTCAATTCCAGAAGCTGGAGCTTGGGGAGGAACTTGATTTACCCCAGCTGTGGCTCCTCCAATATCTCCGCCTACATTTCTCCTAGTATTCATCTTTTTGAATCTCAAGAGTTGATGTTAGATTACGTCTTAACACAAGAATCAAAAATTAAGAGAAGCACGAGAAGATAGAAGAAGGAATGTTTCCCTACGCAGCATGTGTCTTCCTATACAGGATAGTTGTGAACTCACTACATGAACTTAGAAGTAATCACTGTGGTTGATGTGACCTTATTATATTAAATTTAACGGTAGTACTCTGATACGAACTTGGTCAAGAACAGAGTCTTGACCCCTGTCGAGACCGGCGTCGTTGGCCTCTTTGAGGACGCAGACAAGCCTATATACGTCATCGTTACATCTTCTAGGTTAATTTTAGCAGAAAAATTTAAAACTTTTTGTTTCTTAACATACATTTATGCATACTACTTAACATCATAGGAGTTCACGAATCAACCATCTAATAAAGAGATAATCAAATGAAAGAATCAGGTCATAATTTTATTAAACGTATTTTTGCCAAAACGGCACAAATACAAAGTTTGAACAAATGGAAAGCAACCATTAGAGGAACATGCTCTACTAGGTATAGCCTAGCTCTAAGATGGGGATAATTACCGGTAGACATCTCTAAAGTATGAAGGCCTACCAAGTCCGATTATAAGCTCTGACGTCCCGATAGCTGTCACTCAACCTTAGCCTAGCGTCCACCTACTGAAAAAACCTAAAACACCTACACAAAAATTTCTATAGAATTGTATGGGATTAGTGCATCCTTTACTAAGTAAAAACGGAAAAAATTGGTAATATAGAAGCCATACACCAAGGACATGCAAGAGTAAGAACCTCTTTCCTAACCAATATTATGGAAACTAAAGTTAGTGGACTTGCCACCATTGGATTAGGAAGTTAATAAGCTTTCCAAATTTTTGATTAGGAAAGTCATGCATGAGAGTAACATGAATCATTATTACTTATCGTACTGCACACATCACATAACATCGTACACATAGCACATACGTTTTTTGTATATAACATCATACACCTACACATAGCAGATATCAATTTGCATTAGCATATAACATAACATCTTTTTCATATCATTCATTCATATGCCAAGTGATACCTTGGATCATGGAATTGACATTAAGACTTCCCAAAAATAGGCTCAACATATGGGACCTCAACAAGGGGAGCCTTCTTTACGAGCCCCAAACACAGAGTCTGGCTTTCATTCATTCTACGTACTTCACTTATTTCGTTCATATTCTAGGGCGGACACAGCTATACCTAGTGATGTAGTTTAAGACTTTCATCGGGTTGCTGTGCACTGATCAAGAATACCTAGTGTCATGACTTGTCTTGCGCACTCTTGATTATCCTATTCCTAGCACTTGGATCATTCATTCATTTTTTTGTGTCATCATTTTGAGGCTGGCCTCAATTTATTCATTGGGAGCTTTAACTTTAACCTACCCTAGATATGGGAGAATCATGAAATCCAGTGTCTCCCCATCCGAAAAGAGGTGGAATCACCCGACAAGTGACCCAAAACTGATATCGTACATGGGAAATTTAACCCCCGCCAGAGTTATATAATCATTATAGGTTCGAAGACTAGGAGATATAAGGAGACCCCATAACCCGGCTGCCAGAACGTCTCATCTCAGATAGTTATGTGAACCGCCTCATCTTCCCAAAAGAAGTCATCACGCAATCTCTATCTATCGGTACTTATATAGCTTTCATTGCATCAACTCATACCTCAACAAAGTTACTTCTAGTATGAGGACATCATATCTTCAATAGATGATGTCTCATCTCATCATTAGTATTAATGTTTATTCTCAATACTTTCATTAGAGGTTCATAGATACGGTCCTCTTCATTAACTATACACTCTCATATGTAGTACATTTTGGTAACAGCCCTTAGGCTCATTTGAATTGCTCTAATCTTTTACCTTAGCCTCTTATCATTTTCGCACATTCATTACCGATTGGCACATTGCTCTTCATGTTTACACCACCCTTATTACGTGAACGTTCATTTCATCATATGCCAATGCACTTGGGCCATTTACTGGGTTTCATACTCTACTTAACCCTGCTATGGGTTTCAATCATTTCATTGTTCAATTTCATCATATGCCAATGCACTTGGGTAAATAGTGTGTTTCACATACTAACTTACGTACCCTTCTAAGGTTTATCATTTCATTACCTACATCTTAGGTTCGCTTACTTCTTAGCGTATGCTAGAACATATGGCCATACCTACGACATGAGTCCCATTCATATTCATTTTAATTGATTCATATCGTCCTAAATTACGTGATACAAGACTTATACAAACAAAAATCATAAGTATGTGTGCCAAGCTCAAAAAAAATCGATTTCGTGATCTATTAAATTAAAAAAAAATAAGATAGTATTATTCTGAAATATATTCATTAGGAATTTATTTCAATAAGAATTTGGGCAAGTAACCCGATTCGAATCCCTGACAACACTAACATTTTCCTTTTTATTTTAATTTTTCCATCCCACGACTTGGGACCCGAGCTCGAGCCCCACATCTTCATTTCTTTTTTTTTTCTTTCTTCTTTTTTTCTTTATTTCCATTCGCTTTCTTGGCTCCGAGAGGATAAATTCGACTGTCACATAAACAATACTAAGCCCCCCAGACTCATTATTTATTGTCTTTGCTTCTTGACTTTCTGAGTTTTCCGTGAGGGTGTGGGATAGAATCCCCACAAACTCACTTTATATTTCTTTTCTTTTTATTGCTTAGTCTGACCTGGAGGTTGTGGGTTCGAATCCCACTCCTCTCATTACTTATTTTTTTTATTTTAATTTTCCAGTCACGGTTTGAACCCCCGGCAACCACATCATTGTTTAACTTATTGTCATGTTTTAACGATGTGAGGTCACGGGGTTCAATCCTCAATGACTTCACTTGTTTTTAATTCATTTTCACAACATTTGACACTTCAATATTGGAAACACGTCAAAAAATACCAAGTAACTTGAAAAATGAACAGGCCCACAATGTAATAGATAGTTTTTGTCACATCTTTTTCCACAATCACATTACCCGTTAGTTTCTTGGAAATTTCTAGTTCAATTTAAAAAACTTAGCTGTCATTTTTCTGGATTATTGAACCACGATTTCGCACTCAATTCACCACATTACACTTCATATGAACATTACTATTTACCTAAGTTTGTGCACGTTAGAATACAACCATAACATTACATTGTAGAGCCTTAAACCGAGAGCACATAGTCCACAGTCGAATTGCACACAAGTACACATAGTTTCGGATCAGATAGGTTGTCATTCATACGATTTCAAACACACATTCATGAACATATTCATCACGAAAACACAACACACGCCTAATATCTACCAGCAAACAAACCCAACGTACGAATCATTGGGAGTTAGTGACAGAGACTTGCAACGGGGAACAACCCTAGTTTTCGGATATAAATATACTGAACCTTAAGGGGTCTCTTGGGAAAGGGACCAAGAGATAAGAGAACCCATACCTTTTTGACGTTCAAAACATGAACTTGTGGCCCAAACCTTCTCCAAAATTTCGTCTAAGTCCAAAAGCTTCAACACTAACTCGACAGAACAACTCCTCTCTTTGTCTAACGTTTGGTTATGTTTTTGAATAAGTTTTTAATGTTGACAGTTTATCCAATTTGTGAAGAAATTTTAGTGCGATCAGTTTCTTGTTTTTTTGGCAGAGAGAACGTGAAAGAGAAGAGAATATTACAGGAGAGAGAGAGAGCGTAAAACGTGCAAGAGAGTTAAAAGAGGTAAGTCGTTAGACTTAGTCAACTAGAATCTGTTCAAATAACTATTCCAAAAATTTTGATTTCCCTTTTTTGTTAAAAAAAATTCCCAGCCAATAAATATTAATTAATTAAATTTATTACCTATTTAAATAAAAAGAAGTTAAACCATTGCTTCACCCTCGGTTCGAACCCGGTGGAGCAATACTTCACTTCAAAGGAAAATTTTTGCCCTCCTCCCCAAATTGCGTCCGGATGGATGTGCCGTTAGTAATTAAATAATTAATTACTATTTAGGATAATTATGATACATCCCTGATCCTGTAAAAAGACCATTTTACCCCTAGACCCTTCAAACTTAAGATTTCCCCTTTTTATGTCTGATAAAGACTCATCCGGGTAAATCTTCATATTCGGGAGCCCTACATGGCTGCACTCAACCTTTCCTAGCTCAAATAACTTCCCAAGTTAGTTGTATTAGCTTTCAAAAGGGTTCAGAGTTCTGGTTCTTCGCGCATCAATCCGTGTGAACACGATCTAATCGTAGGTATTCTAGACACATTAAGCAATTTTTAGCATAGACATTATTGGGGTTGTTAATCAAGATATTGCTGAGCATGATTTTCTTCATAAGTGTTTTATGGCTATTATACATAGAAACAGGGTAGTAAGGGCTTCAGTTTCCAAATAAGTTGTGTTAAAAATGAGAAGGGCGTCGTTCCAATACACACGTCCACGGCATGATGTCAGCCTCCCAAATGCTATAGCCGAACCCCCCCAGAGAAACTGGGTTCTATGCATTGACAGATAGGAGGAAGAAATAGAAGTTCGCATTTGTGATAATGGTAACTTTCTTGTCTTCTTCCGTTCCTCATTTATGCATTATTATATACAGGATCTACCTTGTCTATGGTTACTCCTTAGGGTGGGCAATCTTACTTGAGACTAACTGTCTAAGTCTTACAGAACTGTTTCTAGTTTATATCCCAAATGAGTAGTTAAGCCCAAGGATATGTAGAGAGTAGATGTTATATTGGCAATCCTTTGAAATTACGCTGGGCCGTCATTATGTTCAAATCTAAGGCTAACAAGATGTTATCTAAGAGGTTAGAATATAATCTTCCTAAGTTTGGCTTGTATTAAAAAACTCTAAGTTTAAGTTCTTTAAATGATTTGGTGTGGTAAGTCCCTAATAGTATGTCTTATAATAGCACTATCTAAGTTAAAACGAAGTTATTTTGCATTTTATTTTGATGTTTTTGTGTAGTATAGGCATGTTTTCTGTGTTGCATGATTTGTGATGTGCATTAAGTTAAGTGTGACTGACAAGGAAATTCCTCAATCTCAAATATAAAGCTTCAGATAACCTTGAGTAATATGTATCATCCAGAGTAAGTGCAAATCAGATATTCACAGAGAATAAAGTTTTAAGCATTTAAAGTATTTTCAAAAATCACCCTCTTTGTTTAAATGATGTGTAGTGTTATTCGGGATTAATGTTCCTAAGGGGGGGGGGATAATGTAACATTTTTGACAATTTTATATGTAGTAAAGAGCCCAATAGGTCTTTAAGAATCCGTATTGGGGATTCATAGACATTCCAATGTCCAATATTGGGAAATATTTACCATAGTATAGAAAATAGGCTAAGGGATAGTAGTCAATTTCTGTATAATGCCCAATAAGCAAAATCTTGGGCATATTAGAAAATATTGTCTTAAAGGGTGCTAGCCATATATCTAAGTATTATTTAACTTGTTTAGGAAATGTACCTAGAAGGAAGACCCTAAGCTAAAATTCAGAAGTTCATCAGTTGCAAACACATTAGGTACTAGACATCCAAGTGCCAAGCCTAGTACCCTAAGTACATAACCATTTAAAATGATCATGTAGAGTGAGCAGTGCCTAAGGACTTAGTGAGGGTCCTTAGGACAATAAGTAAACAATCTCAAATGAACCATAAATAATAGTTAGTTAGAAAAGTACAACCAACCATGTGCAATAATATGTGCAATAAATGAAAAGAAGCGGCCAAAGGAGGGGACCACCGTATATGAATTCGGTTAGGGTAGTTAGGGGGAAAAACGTGCACAAGGGACCACTTCATGTGGGGCCTAACTTTCTGACTAATTATAGAATCTAACCTACTTACCTAACTATATAACTAACCTAGGACCACATGAAATAAACTAATTAGTGCACCGGACAATCTAAGACTTAACCGGGTGACACTAACCTAGCAACTAGTTAAGGAGACACCCTAGTACCTAACCTAGGATGGTCCAAAAGGTTGGTTATGATCCTAACAACTTAGGGATACTTTAGTAATTACCCTAGGCTACATAATAATTAATATATCATCTTTATCAATTAATTTAAAAGGAAAAAACTGAAATTACAAAGCAATTTCTAAATTTCGGTTAAGACAAGAAAAAGACAACCTAGTATCTAACCTAGGATTGACCAAAAGGTTGATTATGGTCCTAACAACTTAGCAATACTTTATTAATTAACCTATTCTACTTAATTAATTAATTTATCAGCATAATTAATTAATTTAAAAGGACAAAACCGAAATCACAAAGCAATTTCCAGATATCGGTTAAGACAAGAAAAAGACAACCTAGGACCTGTCCTAGGATGGTCCAAAGGATTATTTATGGTTATACCGACTTAAGTATACTTTAGTGATTACCCTAGGTCACTTAATTAACTAAATTATACATTTAATTAAGTAAATTAAAGGTTTCATACCGAAATTCTTACACTAACATAGTACAACTCAAGAAACATCCTAGTACTTAACCTAGGATGGTCCAAAAGGGTTAATTTTTGTTCCAATGACATAGGGGTACTTTAGTAATTACCCTAGGTCCATTAATTAATCAAATTAGATATTTAAATAATTAATTTAAAAGGTTCAAAATGAAATTCTTAGGAAAAATTTCAGATTTGCTTAAGTGTTGTGTTTTCTTAGTTCTGCTCAATCTAGGAGGAGCTTTTTAGTAATTAATTAATTAATTTATTTTATTAAATTATTAAACCTTAGTTTAATGAGTAATGATAAGTTCCTAAGACATAGGCTCACGTTCAAACACTAAAAGTTTTACAACACAAATCAGAAAAAAATGAACGAAAGAAAAATGTTGAAAGTTTATCGATTTCTCTAGGAGGATTTCAAGGTTTCTTCAGGGTTTCGTTCAATGTGGTCTTCGTATTTAAGTTCTATATAAGGTATGGTTTTATATCCTTGACTTATTTCTCCAAGATAACACTCTTTCGAACGATTAAAGATCTAGAAAACTAGGGTTGTTACCGTATTCTCGTCGAACTCCCTTGTCCATAGTATCCTTTTCGATTCAATGATGAATAGGTTAGAGACCATGTTGTTTGTATGTGGTGCTTGCTGTTATTAACATGTGTTGTTCTTGAATGATGATTATGGAATGAACCTATGATATTGTAGTCGTGCAAAATATCATCATGTAAATTAAGAACTGATGATATGCTATGTTACGTCTGTGATGTGTTATGTGATTTATGTGTTTTGGCCTAATATTATCTTGATGTTGTTTTGATGTTATAAAGATGCTAAGTTCATCGAATATTAGTATGATGCTTCCCAAGAGGTTTAAAAACGTTATTACTAAAAGCCATAAACTAAGATTAGCTTAAAAGACATCTATGAAATCACATCTTGAATGAATTTCCTATCTATGCAAACAAATTGGCTAACACGACTTTGTCAAAAAGGATTCATGCAAATGGCTATGAGTTTAAGTAAATGATTGAAAGATTGGCTAATGGTTCATACACATTCATTTTAAATATGAACATTCGTATAATTGGATTATGCCAACAAAAATGGTTATGTAGTTTAGTATCGAAATGTTGAGGCCAATAGTAATCATATGTCAATCTTGTGTAGTTAGAGTATCAAATGATATTACAATCACTTCTAAATTAATTCAATGAATCCATAACCAAGGGCATGCCATCCATTGGGACAACTCCCAGTATTCTGTGAAAGAATGAACTATGCACATATGTAACTCATTGAAAGAAGTCCTCATCGTCCAAAAATGATGAAATGAAGCTATTAAACTAGAGTTAAGAAGTAACGTGAGTTATAACATATTAAAGGGGTCTAAATTAAGAAAGTGACCAGAATGGGGTGTTAAAGGAAGTGAGACAAGTCTTACTTACACCTAAGCTACTATGTTAAAAGAATACTCACAAATGGAGGTGTTAGAATGTGTGAGACTAGTCTCATTAACACCTAAGGATGATATGTATGGGAAATTCACATTCATCAATGTAAAGTAAGAAAGATGTGTAAGGACAATTCACATTCATCAATGTAAAGTAAGGATGATATGTAAGGACAATTCACATTTCGTCAATGTAAAGTAAGGATGACAAATTGTCAAAAGAGTAAGTAAATCTAAATCTAGAAGCAAGCTTCCATAATGCTTGAGTCAACTCTAAAAGATAAAGAAGATGAAAGTGAGCATAGCACCGATAGAATAGTTATGAGCGTCTGCTTGCACGTGCAAGTCTCATGCGACAAGGCTACCACCGAGGTAAATAAGTAGTCTCATTAAGTCCCTAGTCTTCGAACTATATCTAGCCAACATAGGAACTAGCTAAGCAAACTAGGCATGTACAGTTTCACCTTGGCCGGCGATTCCACCCCTTTTCGGTGTGGGGCAGACACATTATTTCATGTTTAGCTCACATAATCAGTCTCGGTTAATGTGCATGATATGTTCTTGGTCCACTATAGCCATGCGTCACTACTTTTTGGTGTCGAGTGAACACTTGAGATGGATTCGCCTTAGCCGGGGATCACTCCTTTTCTGTGTGGGCCAGACATCGAATTCCATGAGTAGCTCACATTTTCTAAGATTCATTTTAATCGGTGAATCACCTCTTTTTCGGTATGGGAGAGACACTGGATTTCATGTTAAGCTCGCATGATCTTATTCCTAATGATGTCATTATGAAAGTGAGAATGATGATGATGATGGAACGTATGTTCAAAGTGAGCAATGATGAAGAGCTTAAGAATATCAAGTGACAATATCACACTCATGAAGTTTCATCAAATAATGGGCACAACCAAATAAGATTGGCTTATAATGACTTCATATATGATGCCAATAAAGGAAATTAGAAAGCAATGTTAATTAACTACCTCATAATTTCCCTAACATGAAAGTAATGAAATAAATGACATGGCCAATATAGAATGGATTAGGAAATGCAATGAATATATAGCGTAAAGAATGACTCACTAAAAGGTAGGGAAATCATTCCTTAGTCCTTGGATTACCTACATTGATTCATTGTAGGTATGGAACTACAAAGAATCATTGCACTTGTAAGTAAAACATAGGACTAATGGAATTATTGAACTACACAAATAAAAGAAGAACAAGACTGAAAATAAAACAAAGTATGGAGGACAGAGCTCTCGGGTTAGGGGGACTTAAAATTTCAAATCTTCGCCCAAGGGGTTCTAAAATTATGTTGATGATACTAATGTCTTGAAATCATACAGAAAATGAGTTGTGTGTTTTGAATGCATTAAAATACATCATATTCATTTCACAATTCACAAATAACAAATTAGGAACTAGACTTTCCAGAAATGGCATGTTGTTTAGGAAGAGCTTTCATTGATCATACATAACTTTATGTGTATGTGTGCATACACCCATACATAGTAAAAGTGGTGTACTAACCCCCTACTATTTACTATTTTAATAGGTGCAGGTTAGAGAGTAGATTGACGACACCTGCAGCGGTTTGGAATTTAGCATTTCTCTATACCATTTGGTAGGTCTTCTTGATATCGAGGATGCTACAAGCATTAGTCCAGCTTTAGATATAGACATAGCTAGTGGATGTTGTCCCTAGCATTTCTTTCATATTTAATTTCGAACCTTTTGATGTAAGTCCGTGTTTGGTAAACTATTTACTATATATTCATCTTCAGTTTCGAATTGATTCTTTATGTTAGATGGTTGTCTATTGATGTTGAGCTTAGTATATAATGTTTAACACGTAATGACTCTATGAAGTCTATATAAACTTCATAAATATAAAAGTTTTATATTTTCCGCTAAAATTAATCATATGAATGTGATGAATGCAAGAAGAGGCTTGTCTGCGACCTCTGAGAGGTCAACGCCACCGGTGGCGATTACGATTCAAGAATCCGGGTCGTGACATATATGATAAAGACAACCTTTTGAGATAATTTTTCATGCTTTTAGACAAGAAATATTACGACCTCTAGGAATAGAATTTCCCCACTTACAGGAATAGAATTTCCCCCCTTCCACTCAACAATGGGTTCATTTGGGAAGTTAAACCTCACCACTCTTGTCCTATAATCACTGGATGCAAAACATGCATGCAACCAATCCATACCCAAGAGCGATCACCACATCGGGAGAGGCCTCGTTCTCAACCCTAGAGCGGACAGCATAGAGCGGTTCTTCTTTGGAGCATCACTAGAACCACTTGCTTGAGCTTGGCCACTACCCTTGTCTTTAATCTTCATGTTTGGACAATCTCTCATCTTGTGACCACTCTTGCCACAACTAAAGCAATTATCCTTCCCCTTAAGGCTATCACCATAGTGTTTTTTACCACACTTTCCACAACTTCGCTTCTCATTTGGTGAATTAGTACCTATTCCCTTCTTGAATTTAGGGTTAGACACCCTATCACCAATAGTTCTTGGGAATTTGGAAGGGACTTGATTAGAAACCCGCTTCTTAAATTTTGGCTTGTCTTTAATCTCAAGCCTATTCTTTGAAAAACCTCCATCAAATGACCTTGACCTCTTAGCCTTTCTTATTTTCCGCTTAACCCTTTCCTCCTTAACCCTTCTTGCATAAACCATAAGACGGGAAATGGTCATGTTGTCATCTAGTGTGGCCGATGGTTACTCCTCTTGTAAGTCCTCCGACACCCCCATCACAAAATGGCTCATTTGGTCTCTATGATCGGAGACCAAAGAAGGAGCATATTTGGACAACTTAATGAATTCCAAAGAGTACTCATGGACACTTTTCACTCCTTTGCGAAGATTGATGAAATCCATCACTTTCTCCTTCCTCATCTCTCTAGGGAAGAACCAATATATAAAAACCACCTTAAAGATATCCCAATTCACCGAACCACCCCTAAATGGACTATTATCCCTCCATTGCACATACCAAGTTTGAGCCACATCCTTGAGTTGATATGTGGCCAACTCGGCCTTTTCACTTGAAGACATCCCCATAGCATATAGTATCTTGTATACGTCATCAATGAATTTTTGGGGTCTTCATCAACCTTAGACCCATAGAAAGTAAAAGGGCTTATTCGAGAGAAGTCCCTTAGACGGGAAGCCATAGTAGTGACTGGTTGATGAGCATGGGGATCAATATCCCAAATTCCTTGGGCCGTCATAGCAAAGGCTTGAATAATCGCGGCTTGCGCTTGAGTAACCATAGCTTGGGACATTTGAGCGAGAATATCCCTCATCTCCTCCTCCGTCATAGGTGGAGTGTTAGCCGGTGCTTGATCAACATTAACATTCTCCTCAAATGGAGGAACTTGCTCATCATGGGAGGAGCTCCCGCATTAGAAACTTCCTCCTCAAGTATTCGAGCCGCATTCCTTCGAGTGTTCATGCTTCTATAAGCATAAAAATAAGATTAGATGCAAAAGCACACCATAGAGTCAATAAGCTCATAACAATATCCAATGCTAGAGGATGGAATTTCCCTCGAAGTTGAGGACCCTAACCCTACTTGGAGGAAACAAAGAAGAATCCAAAGATGGCCTTCAACAATGATCCCTCCCACAACTCTTCAACGACCGGAACCTAAACTGTTTGGGGAAAAAGGGAAGAAAAATGGGGTTATTACTTTACAATTACTAAGTACAAGGATTCTTAGCAATAACAAGCAAAAACATGCTCTAAAAGGGACTTTCTATCAAAACATTGTCATTTTAGCCAGTTTGGGGGACCCTCAACCTAATGCCAAAGTTCAAGAAGTCATATCAATCAATCCAACATGCTGGTATATAAAAGTAATATTTAGCCCAACATACTTGACAACTATGATTTGATACAACCCTAACCAAGGGAATAATATCACAAGAATGAATAAGAGTTAAACACTAATAATAATCCAGACACGACTAATCACGAGTCCTTAATCAAGTCAAACAAGTGGTAATGACCCAAGAAAAAGCCCCATAACCTTACTGATCAAGAATCCTCAACTAGAAAACATGAACAATGTCCAACTTACATATCGTGACATTTAGGACTTGAATAATCATTATACTATCTTATGACCAAGCATATTATAAATGAAATAATCAAACATATAGTATCAACAATGCCTGCCATGGTCATTATATCTAACAGTATAGATTATCATAACACAAAACCATACATTAAGAACCTCCTCCTAAGCACTTCCCTCAAGGGCTAACTAGTGCAATGTCTAGGTATGTCCCATACCCTACGTACGACTACGCTAGACTCCTTAGGGTTATCTAAGTTAGAGTTCAAATCCTTTAATTGTTTTACCTTTTGGGAACGGAACATTTCTTGCCCTAACCGATAAAAGACCATATGGTGATAGTGTGGAATCTGGTGTAACTAAGAAACCCTAAACCAAAAAAAGGCGGACTTACTTGCCAAGTAGTACCCAAACATGAAACATAAGCAAATACGTGAATCTACTAGCTAGTATTCCTAGGGGGCAAAATAGTTCAAGAAATGGGAGATTTATTTGGGACCTCTTTATGCGCCATGCATTTAGTCTCCAATATCAAGAGTAATTTTACGTTTTACTACCTTCCCTTATGAGGCAAGGGTTCACTTCTCTATTCTAGTTGAGTCTGGGTTGCTAAGCACATTCCCCTTTTTGTAATGTCTGGAAGCCTTAATTATCATTAATACACTTAATTTACCCATAGGGTCTTACCCCATGTGTAATCATCATCATCAATAGCTCAATAATGATTGTATGAGTCTAATTCCTTGCATCAACAATCAGTATAAGTGCAGGTTAAACACTTTAACAGTTCATAACAGATTAAGGCGAATTGATAGTTTCCACCATCCTTTTATAAGCACAGACACCTTAAACACCTAAACAACATAGTCACGACATTTTCAATTCAAAATCATACAACCTTAATCCTAGTATAAGTAAACTCCAAGATATCATGGACTTAACAACAATTAATCACAATTGGAAGTTAAAGATAGAGATTCTAAGGACTTCCAAATCTACTCATACTCTATCATAAAGGTCTTTACCCTTCACACCCAAACTCAAACCCAAACCTGTCGGTGGGGAAGTAAACAGTAACATCATATCCAATGATTACCAAAAGATAGCAAGGCCAATTGCATCTCTATAACCACAATTTAGATCCAACTTGAGGACAAGGTACAGTAGGACTAATTTGACATTCTATTCAATAAAAACCTAAATCACATCTCAAGAACTAGAATGATTAGTCCTATAATCATAATTAATTATAATAATAAAAGCACCATTGGATAGAAATCAATCCAGAACCAAACTCAATTGAATGATCACATACAATATAGGTCAGACAACTACCTAGGGTTTAGGGGAGACAGAGGCCTATCATACCTTCAATTTAGGATCAAACATCAATAATTAACTTCAAAACAGGTTGAATGGACAGGTTAACCTACTCAATATAACCCTAAAAAATTCATTAAAACTCAATTCATAACTTCAATTTCGTAATTGGAAGGAACCCTAAGTAAACTCAACTTTTGAAATCTATTTTGAAGGAACCCTCCTTTGAGGAAAGGATATCAAAGGCGAATAGAAAACGCATTTTACTTTGTTGATAATTGAAGAAGAATCCACCCTTTTTCAGCCCCCAATTCACCTCCCAAGCTAAGATTCTATGAAGTCTTCCAATTCGATAGGGAAAGAAGAGAGAAGGAAGAGAGTTTATTTTGAGAGTTGTCTTTAGGTTAACGAGGGTTCAGGGTATTTATAGTAGGACATATTAAAATTACTTATTCTCCCATTAATCCCCAAATAACCCATAAACCACTTAATTTATTAAATGAAATCATTAAAATTTAACGGTAAAACTAGACACTCACAGATGAGACCCCGATCGATGGTCCATCTTTGAGTCGACGGACAACCCCCCCCCCCACCCCGGTCGTGCGCTCCGGCGTCTCGGTCAGAGACATTGGAGGTGAGGGCTTACTTCAATTTTTCTAAGTGTGGGACGACGATGGCATCGATGCCCCGTTGATCCACACAGGGAGCGTAGCGTGCACCTTTGCACTGCATCGATGAGTCTAGAGAGTGTGCAGGTGAATGGACCTTCTCCACCAGCCTAAGTGTGGGACGAAGGTGGCATCTACTCCCCGTCAATCCACACACGGGCCGCCTTCTGTCCCATCGATTCACACTGCCGGGCAGTGTTGCATCAAACTATAGGGGTCCTCCTCAAGGACCCTTGGTTGGTACTTGCGGAGTTGTACCTAGACTATTCAACCATGGAACAACTCAAACACCCATTATTTAACTTTCCACAAATTTTCGTACATTTCCGACTCCTAAAAGTTAGTCAAAAAGGCTAAGGCACACTAACATCCCTTTGAACCAACTTCCCGGATGTTTTGGAAGTTTTGGTTCTTAAACATCGTAAATGACCTATATTCATTAAAAATCAACTTAGAAATAGTTTTTAGACTTACTAACACCTACGTTAGGCTCTATATGAGTCTTGGATATTTCAAGGGTGTTACAAGAAAAATTTCACCAATGAAAAGGTGGCTTAGATTTGGGCAAGAAAGGAAGTTGGAGTCTCGTTATGTTGGGTCCTATGAAATCTTGCAGAAGAGTTGGTTAAGGTTGCATATTGAGTTGAAAGTTCCAAGTGAATTGACTTCGTTTCATCCGTTTTCCCATTTTTATGCTTGTAAAAAGTGTATTGGTGATCCTGAGTCTATTTTCTATTGAGGTCTGGTGTCAAGGATACTAAATTATGAGGAAGTTCTAGTTCAAATTATTGATAGGAAAGTCAGTAGTTAAGGAATAAATAGGAGGTTCCGTTTAAAGGTGTATGAAAGATAACGTAGTTGGGGGGGGCAAAATGGGAGGACCGCGGACGATGACAGTCTTTTACCCTCATCTATTTGATAAACTACCAGGCTAGTAGTTCTTACTAAGAAATTAAAAATAATGACAAAAATCACAGTTGTTTGATATTTATTGGAAGTATGCAAAAATGTGCTTTTCGATTACTTGCTTTAAATGATTACAGTGAAAATGAGAGCATGTGAACTTGAAATTTTTGCTCTTTGTCTTGGTTTTAGTGAGTCGTGCACTTTGATATGGTGTGTCTTTATGAAAATGAGATCTATGTATGTTATGGGGACTAAAATTTGAATTAATTGGGGGTTCCATGATAGAGTATGTTGAGGTCATTTGTGGGTTGTGACGAGGATATTCCTCATAATGAAATGTTGGGCCTTTATGTGAGGTAATTGAAATTTTGGAATTCTGTTGAAGTTCTATGATATATGTATTATGTATGTTGGTTGTTGGGCTGCTAGTCTTGAGTATATTCCATCCAATAGAATTTTTGTGTCATTCGAGGACGAATGTTCCTAAGGAGGGGATAATGTAACATTTGAAAAATTCATGTCAAGAATTAAGGCCCAACATAGGTTACATGGGGTCTAAACACGTTTTTAAGAACTATTTTAATGAATAAAGGTCATTTGGGAAGTTTAGGAATCAAAACATCCATGACGTTTGGAAACTAGTTCTAGGAGTTCGGGTACTAGCGTGCCTAAGCCTTATTTGAAGAACTTTAGAGTTGAAAATCCATAAAAATTGGTTTAAGGGGAGTTAATGGTGGTAAGATGAGTCGGTGGTTGAAAACTCTGTGTGGGTTTGTTTTGTTTTTACGGACTCCCCAAGTGGATCCCAACCAACGGGCCTTTGAGGAGGCCCTAGCCGTAGGAGGGCAACACTGCCTGGCAGGTGCAAACCAGAGAGGCCATCGACATCTCGTGTGTGGAGCGACAGGACGTCGATGCCAACCGTCGTTCCCAAACATCGACTAAATTTATGGAAAGCCCTTGCCTTACATATGTCTTGACCAAAACGACAAGCGTGCAGGATGGAGGGGGGGAATTGTCGCTCGGACTCACAGAAAGCCCGTCGATCTGGGTTTCTCTGGAGGGTCAAATTCTCTGCCATTTAATTCATTAATTTAATTGTAAGAGTTAGGTGACTTAAGTAGGGTTTAAGAGAATTAATTAAGGTTAATTAAGCCCTATACAACGACCCCCAAACCCTTATTAGCATTAAAACAACAACTCACAAAAACAACATCATATTCCTTCTGCTCTTTTTTCTCTCTCTATTTTGGAAAGGAACATCATTGTAGAATTAGATAGGGGAGGGATTGGGGGCTGATGAAGAAAAAAGGGACGATTCAACATCAAATCGTCATCAAACGTTGAGGTGTATTGATCTAATTCAACTTAAGACCTATTTTCCTTAAAAGGGTTCCTTCAAAATATTTTCCCAAAAGTGAGTTTTTATGTTGGTTCTCTCAATCTCGAAAAAAATGGGTTATGAATTGATTTGTTTATGTTTTATATTGAATAATACGAATAGATTACATGTATTCTAACTTGATTATATTATATGTTTATAATTTGGTATAGTTTGGAGATTATGATCCTTAACCCTTAACCCTAGTTTTGATATTGATATGAATTAAGTTGAGATTGGTTCAATTGACTTGGTTATTGGTTGAATTGCCATTAATTGATGTTTTAACATTAATCATGAACAAATTGAAGTGAATTATTGTCATTCATGATATTAGTAACATGCTGGATAATTTTATAAAATCATTATAGCATTAAATTTAATAACATGCAATTAATACATCACCCAACTGTTTCTAAGGACAAAGGAGATACGGCATTCGGAACATGTATGATAAGAATATCATTTGTTGTTTTCCAAAAATGCAAGATAAATGAACAATGACATCCTAACACATAAAAAACAAAAAAAAATTCTAGCATTAGATTCACATGCTAACAACAAATAACAAAAAACACAAAAATGTATAATGATAACCAAATTTAAGACTCCAGTAATAATAATAATACGAACACTAAAATAACGCTAATTTAGCATATTGGCTAGTCATTATTCAATCTCATACGAATGTCATCAAACAGGATGAGCTTATATACATGCTAGATTTTCAAAGGAGGGAGCAATAACTACTCAAGAAGGAAAAAAAAGCTAAAATGCATCTCATTTATTTATCCAAAACGCAGACCCTTCTTTATTTTGAATGAGCAAACTCAAAGGCCAAGCGAGTTAATCGCATTACTGGCAGCTTATATTTTAAAAGATCAGCACACCATACAAATGAAAGAATAAAAATTTAAACTCATACTTCAAGGAATCATAAGAACAAAACTCGAAATCTAGTTAAACAAAGCGTTAGACAGAAAAATGTTTGAAAATGTCCAGCTTGGTAACTCTAGGCAGCGAGGTAATAATCATCTTAACTAAATGAAGAGTGGAATAAAGGAAACACTGAATACCCACTGAGTCCTAAATAACATGGATACATTTAAAAAGGTCTCATTTTAACATGCTTTACAGTTAAACCCGAAATGACGTGCAAACATGGTAAGATATAGACTAATTTCAAGCAAAAGAAATCGATGTCCAACAAACCTTGCATTAACTTAAACAAATGACTCAACCCTAGTTGAAAACAACGACACAACATGAGATGCTTCAAAATTACAAAATTTCAAAGGACGATAGGAATGTACCATGGACATCACACTTGAGAATAAGGGCTGGGGAAAACATAATATTTTAATAAATAAAAAAAGAATAAGGCCTTTCAGAATAAATTTCAATCGACATAAACCTATAGAAGTCCGAAAGGAGTAGCCAAAAACATGACCAATTATTCTCAAAAACGTGGACGAAACCTACACATAATTGAAATTTGTTGACATCTCGATTCATTCTTCCAACTTGAGGTGGAAAATAAAAGACATCCTGTCGAGTATTAAGCAAACAAAGAAAGGATTTCACAAAATATTCAAGAAAAAAAGCTCAAAAGGAAAAATAACAATATAATACTTCATCTAACGCAAACAAGAAAATCAACGAGCCCCCCGAAATTTTAACTTGATATTATGCCATACAGCAAATAAGAAAACAAGTATCACATTAAAACATCCACCAATATGGCAGCGTTTAACTTCAGACAAGCATAGAACATCGAACTTTCAATATTTTAACAATAAAATACAGAAAGATATGAGAGGAAGGGATACCTTTTCCGGTGCAGCAATTCTGGGAAGACACGAGCTGGAAGAGACAGTGACATCCGCGCTACAAAATTTTGAGCATGAAAAATTCACAGTGCTTCTATCAAATATGATCCTTTCTTTTCTTCTTACCAAAATTGCCTTTCTTTTCACAGAACAAGATCTTTTTTATTTGTACTTCCAAAATGCTCTCCCTATTTCTATCTTCAAAAAGAAAATCCCCCAGCCCCTTTTTCTTTGTTTTCCTGAAGGGTATTCCAAATCAGAAAAATTAACTCACGAAAAAATTCCAAACCAAAAAAATGTCTTCCCCTATTATTTCCTTGAAGGGTATTTTTGTAGGTATTTGTGCTTAAGCTATTTCTGTGCCTTTAGTAAAAATTTTCAACTCCAAATTTCCAACCTCCAAAAATCGCCCCTCAAAAGTGAAACTAATGAGAGTACTTATATCCCAAAAGTGGGTTTGAAGATGTGGGAAAAAGTGAAAATTGGAGACGGAGGGCCCAATTTTGAAATTCAAATTCCTTCAATCTTTCATCAAACGAGATGACCAGCCTTTTTTTCTGATGTTTGGACCCTTTCCGGCAGAGGAAAAGGCGACAAACGGCTGCTAAGGGTTCAGAGTTTTGCTTGCCCTACGTGGTTCCATCATTGCCCAAAAAGGACGTATCCGCGTGATGCTTTTGCTGCTTCAAATGTATGACTGGAAAGGGACATCGCGGAAGACTACAACGATCGTACTGGAACGTGTCACTCGTCGATGCTTTTCCCTGAACTTGTAAATATCCCTGTATGTTATTCTTACGCCGTGTGGGAACACTTGTACACTGCCCTCCTTCTAGGTTTCTCTAAATCCCAAGGGAATGAGGGCGTGTCCTGGTTAGGCTAGATGATAGTCGGCAATTAGCTTAAGGGCACCGAAAGTGTTTCCTTAAAGTTGGGCTTCTTTTATTAGTATCCAATGGGAGTTCGAACTATGGTCCAAAATGTATATATATATATATGATATAATATTAGATATATTCAGAAGTTGGAAGGAAGAGGTTAGTCAATTTAAGATTAATAAGAAGCTCCTTACTTCTAACGAAATGGAAATGTTGATTTTAATTGTAAATAGGTAAATCCAAATAATTAATATTTACAGAGCTAAGCCATTAGTGAATACCTTATGCAAAGTACGTTTTTTTAAGAATGATTTTTTTTCAAAATGTTATAAAAAATTACGGTAAGGGACATAGAAACTATAACTATCATTAAATTATAAAATGTCTCCCCCCTTTTTAAAAATTGTATTTTTAAAATAGATAGGTAGAAATTTGGATTCTTTAATATATACAATTAGCTATTCTAAATGGTTCGAGGGTTAAGAAACTCGTTAACTAATTTATATAGTCGAGGGTCAAAATTGGGCGTCAACAACTGTTCCTCATTTTTCTTGGATTGAAGCAATAAATATGAGGAAAATGAAATTGACCCAACCAATTTTGACCGACCACATTCTCATCTTTAGGAGGAGATTCGATACGGACCTCATGCATTATGGCCGAACCCCGAAAATGGGTTTCCTAGATATCTCATGCTAGATGAGAATTCAGGCCACTTGTAGTTCTATAAACTTGATTTAAAGAACGATTTCAAAAGAATTCAAAATTAACTCCGATACCGAATAATGAAGGGATCGGAATGCTCGAGAGTAAGATTTAAGAGCGATTGTTGGAATACAGACGAGTTTTCAACATTGAGCTCGTCTACATATCCTTATACTCAAGTAATCAGGCTGCTTGTAGTTCGACCCAATCGGTTCAAAAGGGAATCTATTGTGCTAATAACCTTTAGTTCTAGACAAATGACAAATTAAATCGAGTATGAAAAGGAGGCTTGTAACCTCTTATCCATGGATGTGGCGCGCTTCACCCCATAATTAAGAGTTTACACAAACATAATTTTCAAAGCCCTTGCCGCATTGTCACTCAGATTGGGAACTTGCTTCAAGCTGACCGAAATTTTCAGATGCGAAAATGAAACCAAGAATCCTAACGAAAAACCCACATGCCTTCTGATAGGGGTGTGGTTTGATTGTGGTGGAAGTCGCTCCTCTGCTCGCGTCTTAAGTGTTTGATACTCCATTTTGGACTATGTCGTAGTTCGCTGCTAAGAAAAAATTTCCACGTCGTGCTGCATCTCTTTTGATGTCATCCACACCTGTGATTTTGTTTTTGGAGAATTCATCCCTTCGGATGTTCAAAAACTGAGATAAAATTCGTAAGCATTGAAATGCAATATAAACGCGAGGTAGTGTCTTTTACCATATTAACACTTAGTTTCTCTCCTTCAATATTTGTCGCCAACTCTTTTGGGTTTGATGTAGGCAAATGAAGCTTATGTGTAATGTTTGCGATATAATCTTCGATGTACTCTTCATTTGATGTTAAAATAAATAAAGTTGATGCATTGGTGATATTTTCTTGATGTCGTCTTTAATTGTTCTTTCGTCTTCTAATCTTTCCAAATAAAAGATGCAATTGATGTCGATAGGTAAATATTTCTCTTGAGATGCACGATTTCCTTCTCTGGCCATGCATGATTTGTTCTCCGGAATGCATGCCTTTACGCGATGCATGAATATTAACTCGCGATGCATGATTTTGTATGAGGCTTGAATATCTTCCCCCAATGCCTTATTTTCTGCGAGGCATGAATATCTTTCCGTGATGATTGAATATTATCTTGCGATGTATGAATATTTACTCGCGATGTATGATCTTTCGCGATGCATGAATATTAACTCGCGATGCATGGATATCGACTCGCGATGCATGATCTTCCGTGATGCATGAATATGAACTCGCAATGCATGATTTTCTGCGGGGCATGAATACCTTCCCGGGATGCCTGATTTTCTGCGGGACATGAATATTTTCCTTTGATGCTTCAATATTAACTCGCGATGCATGAATATTGGCTTTCAATGCATGATCTTCTGCGATGCATGAATATTAACTCGTGATGCATGAATATTAACTCAGTATGCATGATTTTGTGTGAGGCATGAAAATCTTCCCGCGATGCCTGATTTTCTTCGGGACATGAATATCTTCCCGTGATGCTTGAATATTAACTTGAGATGCATGAATATTGTCTCGCGATGCATGATCTTCCGCGATGCATGAATATTTGCATGAATATTAACTCGTGATGCTTGGTTTTCTACGGGACATGAATATCTTCCATGATACCTGATTTTTTGTGGGGCATGAATATCTCCCTGTGATGCTTGAATATTAACTCGTGATGTATGAATTTTGACTCGCAATGCATGAATATTAACTCGCGATATATGAATATTAACTCGTGATGTATGATTTTCTGTGGGGCATGAATATCTTCCCACGAAGCCTGATTTCTTACAGGGCATGAATAACTTCCCGCCATGCTTGAATATTAACTCGCAAATCATGAATATTGACTCGCGATGCATGATCTTTCGCGATACATGAATATTAACTCGTGATGCATTACTTTCTTGCGGGGCATGAATATCTTCCTTCGATGTCTGATTTTCTGCGGGGCATGAATATATTCCTGCGATGCTTGAATGTTAACTCCCGATGCATGAATATTACACTGAGATGCATGAATATTAATTGTGATTGATGCATTACATCTGGGGCATGAATATTTCCCGCGGTGGTACTTTTCTTGATTGCATTTGGTTACCAAATGAAGATGTGCGTCAATTGAAAACTAGTTATCTTCTGGGTGCCTCTTGATAATCCCCCACCCCCCCCCCCCCCCCCACCCCCATCCCCCCCCCCCCCCCCCCCCCCCCCCCTCTACCGTCATGCGATTAAAGAACAAAATGACTTACCGATTTGCACCATTACTACAGTAATGATCGATTCTACGCGTTACTACCCAAATCATGCATAATCAAATTTTGTTGACAAAAATCTGCTTAAAACTTTATCGTGTCACGACTAGTACGAAGCTGATTCCACCCACTTGATCAATAATGAATGGCAAACCATAATAAATCGTGTGATTAGAAGGCCGGCTGGGATCGGATCAGACCCATGACATCCATGCCCTAAGCTATAAATGGCCAAGGTGAACTCATGAGTTCGTGAGGCGGCACTAGGATCAGATCACCATGCACTTGGCATTTATGAAATTTTTGCACAAATTTACAACAATCATGCTCCATACTCATCAAGAAATAACCGGCTCAAAGGATCTTCCTTGCCAAAGTGATCCAATTCATGTACGTACTACAAATTTCGGCGTGTATCTGTTCAATAAGTTTTGCAGCTTCTGTAACATTGACACATCTGAGAAGACCTAAGTCTGGAGTCATCTTATAAAGGACTTCTCCACATAGAAAGAAGTTGAGAGGCATTACGCGGACAACTTTTCTGGTTGGATGTGGCATCTCAGGATAATTTCGGACTCCAAATACTTCGTTAATCGAAAGAAATGGCAAACACCTTGGTTATACTTCAACATGTGACAATGAAACCAGATGTTCCTTCAAGCTCATATCTAGAGGATCAATATAATCAGTATTCTGATGTTAATAATCGATGTGATGGTGGAAAGATCGGCCAATTATTCGTATTCAGGATATGTCTGAACTAATCTTACAGAATTCTCTTTGGACAGATCTTCTGTTACATACTGCCACATTCTAGTGATCTGTGGGTTTTTCACGGGACCCTCTCCTTGATTGAATTTGATGAATCTACAAGTCTAAATCTCCAATAACCAGTAGCTCGTGGACATTCAAGTCAATAACCACTCCTAAACCAAGGATACAAGCTTCATATTCAGCCATGTTGTTTGCACAATTAAACCGGAAACTTAGCTGCCATGGGATAGTGTTGACCAGATTATAACACTAAGACCGCTCCAAGACGTTTTCCTTGGTGACTCGCGACTCCATCGAAGAATAGTCTACATCAAAGATATATTTCATAAATATCTTCACCCACAAACAATACTTTTTCATCGTGAAACTAAGTCTTGAGCATTTCATACTCTTCATCAACAAGATTTTCTGCAAGATGATCAGCCAAGTCTTGTGATTTAATAACCTTCTAAGTCACACACACAATATCAAATTCACTCAATACATTTTCCACTTAACTAACTTTTCAGTCGGCATCGCCTTCTTGAAAATATACTTCAACGGATCCATTCAGGAAATAAGATATGTCGTATAAGAAGACAAATAATGCCTTGATTTCTGAGAGATCCAAGTCAAAGCACGACATGTTCTCTCAAGAAGAGTATAACGAGACTCATATGGCGTGAACTTCTTTCTTATACAATAGATGGATCACTCCTTCTTCCCTTATTCGTCACGATGCCCAAGCACGCATCCAAATACGTTATCTGAGATGGACAAACACAGCAACAATGGACTCCCTTCTCGCAAAGAAATAAATACCGATAAGTTCAATAAATAGTTCTTGATAGCATGAAAAGCAGGCTGACACTCTTCAGTCCATTTCGTCAAAGCGTCTTTCTTCAACAACTTTAAGATAGACTGACTCACCACAGTTGATTGAGCTATGAATCGACTGATGTAGTTCAACCTCCCTAAGAAACTCATCACCTGCTTCTAGTTTTCGGAGGAGACAATTCTTCAATTGCCTTATTCTTGGAAGGATCAAGCTCAATACATCTTCTGCTAACTATAAATCCCAACAACTTGCCATCTAGTACCCCAAAAGCGCATTTGGCAGGATTTATCTTCAAGTTTTACCGAGTAAGACGATCAAAGAACATTTTCAAATGTGTCAAATGGTCCGAACTCTCGTGGAACTTGATTATGATGTAACTCACACATTACACCTCGATTCCTTATGAATCATTTGCCCTGAAATATGGTCGTAATAGGCCTTCATATCGTAGCACCACATTCTTGAGGGCCAAATGCACACTCTGGATTGATTACAGGACCCTAAAGTCGTAGATGAAAGCTGTCTTTTCTGTAATCTTCATCGTCCATCTAAATATCTATGATGAACCTGCGTAACAATCCAAAAATGATGCATTTTCATGATTGACATTTATCAAAAGAATTATGAATGTTTAGTATGGAAAAGTAATCTTTGGGCTAGCCTTTGTGCGATCTTGAAGTTGACACCAAGTATGTCTTCCCATTCTTTTTGGCGATCCGAACACAAACATTGGCCAGCCAACGTAAGGGGTATTGCGTCACTTCCACCAATCTAGACCCGATCTTCTTGTTGATCTCTTCTTTAATCTTTAACCTCAATTTAGGCTTGAAAATTCGAGCCTTTTGTTTCACTAGACTAAACCCAGGATTAATCCGCAAATTGTGACAGCCAACATTGGTACTCATCCATAGCATGTCATTGACTTCCCACACGAACACATCAATGTACTCTGTGAGTAAATGAATCAGGCCCTTTCTTTGATCTTCAGTGCAGGCTGATTTTAACCTCTTTGATACCTTCTTGGTCTCCCAAATTTACAGTTTCAGTGTTCTCTAAATTCGGCTTATGCTAATTTTCAAACTGCATTAACTCTTCAACAACATATTCTGGCACTCTTTTCCTTTAGTAGAGCCTTTGAGGATTGAAGAGAGATATGTTGGGAGCGGTGAATCTGATCATCCAAATGGGTCCGGAGGAATTCAGCACACAGTTTCAAGTCTTGGACATCGACACCGGTCATAACCTTCTTGTCGGAAGCGTTTCATCCATATTGTTGGAGCTGTGCCTTCTACTCTGCATCAGATGATTATACTCGTTTGGAAAGAAGAAGATCTTGTTATTCATGGTGAAGTAAGTCACTTCGGCAGAAATGCACCAATAATCGATGAGGTGTCGCAAGGTACAGATTTCTACATGGTGGAGCTGGTAAATGCCACCGGTGAGGACTTGGCCCCGTAGCCTCCCATGCCTACCGTGTTCAAAATGATCGCCACTGTGATGTTGCAGAGTGGATCTGAAGCAGGTTTCGGATTGGGAAGGAATTCCCAAGAAATTATTGAGCCCATTTAAGTTTCTGTCAAAGGAGCGAGATATGGTTTAGGATATACCTCCGCAAATGATGATATGAAGATGAATAAGAGCAATGATCAAGCATTGGCTAAGACAATACCACATATGTATTAGTCATTCCTAGTCCGGAAGTATGCTAAGCATGATGACCTTGGGGAAGGAATCTGTAGCCTTGTGAGGTGATCGATGTTATTATTAAGGAAGAGGTCAAGTTAGCTGGTATCTGCGATGCTGAGCCCATGGAGATGCTGCAGAATTGGACCTCCACGCTGATCCTGGTTCCCCGAACACCTTCGTAGAAGGGAATTATTTATGCATATTTAAATTGGTGGTTGTCCGGAAGAGGCCCGAGACCCACCATTTTACTTAATTGAACTTTTAAATTTTCTTGTGATGTTTCAAAAAGACAACATGGCCCTTGCCATGGCTAAAGTTTGCGTTGTTTTTCCAATTTAATTGAAAGCCTATTTTATTGAAAATTTGCTTAAATTATTTATTTTTCTATATTCTACTTTCCTAACATTGTCTATTTATGGTTTCAGTAATATAAGTTTTTAAACCTTCCAAGGTCATGTCATGTCATGTCACAATCTGAACGAACAAATGAGGCAGGTGATGAAGAGTTTTACGAATACGAAG
>JAKWJA010002039.1:0-17452 GCA_027704765.1 Solanum habrochaites
AATAGTAACCATCGCGGCGCGCGATACGTCCCTCGAAATATAGTATCCATCGCGGCGCGCGATACGTCCCTCTATGGGTACATCCTCTTGTACCCTTCTTCTCAATGCACATAACACATTCACAACCCAATGCCTCAAATAATGCAGATGACAAGTCACACAAATAATGAGGAGATGAGCCATTTTTCATAACATCGCACAGTTCACAACCACACAAACATGAAGTTACATCAACAATGATTCAAAAGCCTTCAACCAGTTCTCAACCCAACACACATAAACAATAATCACATTGCGTTTTTGTTATCCCCATGTTCTTTTCATCATTAATTCATCAATGTGGACATCAACCCATCACCAATCCCTTACTCCCAACATATACCACAAGGACATACACGCATTTCGACACACTTAACAAAGAGTTAGAAAATCCACTTGCTCAAATAGTCGAACAATGACTCCAACTTGAGACTTCCCTCTTTTGGTTGACTTCCAAACCAATAAAATCTATTCAAATAAATAACCACGATATGATTTCAAAACTAACAACATTCATATTGCTATATCTCTAGCTTAGACCCAAAACTCATCCGAATTCATAATAAAGTTTCTAAATCTTTATTTCAACCAATTGATCAAATCTCATATTTTCTGAATTTCAAGTTAAGGGTTAAATCTTAATTCTCCGAATAACATAATTCTAATGATATTATTATAATATACTATACTTAATATTTAATTACCTATCTCGATATGTAAAACTTGATTTATAATGTAATAACCAAAAAAATAATCGCAAAGTTGAAGTCGATTATTTACAAACTAATATAATATAGATTCTGAAACAAAATTAACAAATACATTGTGCAACACCAAAAATTTTCACTATTAAACGTTAATTTTTAATAATTGGCTAACCTTATTATTGGGTCATCATTACTTCATCATGTTTTATCCATTAATTCAAAGCAACATAATGACACCTAAATCGAACATTAATTGGTTCCATGTTCAGATTGATAAAATTCATTCTCCCAATTCTACCAATATAAATTAATACTAGTAATACAACACTAAGAAATCAACCTGGAGTAGAAATGCATTATTTTGAAGCTTTTTATATGAAACTACTTCGTAAACTTATGTGTCTTTTTTTTGGCCGAAACTTTGATGGCTATTCTTTATTAGGTTTATCGCTTCCCACTTAATTTAATTTTATACACGGTCAAATAATTTAGTACGTACAAGATTTTATTACTTGGTCCATTAACTATCAAATAATTTTATTATCTAATTTTTTATTATTAATTGAATAATAATAATTTAGCAAATAATTCAAAATTGTGATATAAATTTTTCGGAAAGGGTCTTTTAGGAAAGAGAAGGGACTAGATCTCAAAATAACGTAACGGGTCTTTACATTATCCACCACTAAAAATCATGTTCGTCCTCGAACATAAATAAGAAGAAGAAGAATAAGAGTGAATTGACTATCATTAAGCCACAAGCTAACTCATGAGTCTAAACAGAAAATCACTGAACCATGGCACAACCATCAATATGCTTCTCTCACATAACCACTATAAAATTTTGAATCAATACTGGCTACAACGAGAAGTGAATCTTAACCAACCACCACACACTTATAATGCACAAATCATCGCATATCTTATCAAAATTCTCTTTTGAGTACACAATCTTTTCACGAGCTTAAGTTATAAAAATCTAATCTTTAATCATCGGATACTTATCAAGGGAAATTCAAACATATCTAACCAAATAAAAATAAGATCAAGTAACTACCTAGAGAGCAATACACCCAAACTAACAGAACTTCTAACAACACTCCTAGACAATTGTAACTCTTCATCGCTATTATATAAGTTCTCATAACCAATGTTGTGAGCGTAGAACTACTTGTATACTTAAACTATCCCATATAGCACCAAATCTACCATAACTGAAATAACTAGGTCAGTCCAAGGATACTACCCTATCAAGAAGATATAAGAGGATCGGTACATCCGATCCACCACTATAAATCTACCCATAGATGTAGAAACACACACGAGAATATGCAACGAATCACACTTCAAACCATTTATGAAACAAAGTAGGTGGTCACCTAAAAATGTACAAAACTAAGGCCGGATAACATAAGATACACTTTTCATAGTGAACATATCAAGTAATTATATTTAGATGACTCCATATCAGAATTATATTTTTTTAGCCATCCACAATCAACTAGCCTGATATCATTACAATCTTACACATACTGAATGTATCAAACCTCACATATTTCTCACAATACTCCATTGAAGTCAACACTCCTAATATCAAAAAAATAAAAAAAACATCATAACTACACCATTCTCGAACCATTACTTGTATCAAAGTCTTCTTAGAAAACACATTATCACTTCCAAAAAAAAAATGTGAACGAGTCCTGTCTCTTCCAAAATAAGTATTTAGATAAAACGAGTCCGCAAACAAGGCTAATAACACATTTTAAATTTCATAGTATCTTTTCATTGAGATAAAACTATTAAATCACACCCAAATTCAACTCCACACCATCTTTCACATACCAAGTTTCAATTAGAATTCAACCTATCATATACATCATGTTAAACTTAGAGAAAATCTTGGTCACTCTAATAATTCGGTATACTATAAGATCATAACCTCTACTCACTATCAAATGCCTCTGCAACACTCAATAACTGTTTTTTGTATCTTCCCATCAACAAAGTCATTTTTTCATTCCTCGAACCCTCATTTCCATCACAATAAGTTAAGGTCACACCATTGATCATCATAAGTTTACACTATCATAATTTTGACATCTAGCTTGACATAATCACATAAAAACAAAAAAAAAATTCTCCACACTCATTGTTTTTCACTCAAATAAAAATCCAATATTCATAAAGTTGTTGATAAACTCTAAGTAAGTCGGTGTCAAATCAATTCATATCTCATATTCAAATTTGAACACAAGGGTAAAAATTATATAACCTTAAACTTCGAACCAAGGATCTATACGAGAGATCTTATTTCTTCACATCTATTAAATTCTTTTCGTGACGCAAATTGAAATACCTTGAATTCTTTAATACACCATACCCCTTTTTTTTCCTTTCACTAACTTGCTTATCAATCTTATTCCTTGACCATCAACCCATGATATGTTTTTCCCCTTATCCTCTAAAGCAAAACATTACGTGAAAATCCCCTTAGGTATAACAATAAAAAAATAATCAAATTTGATACTCAAATAATTGTTAAATCCTTCCAAATGCTTCATACTCAATGCGATTGATGATTTCTTACCTTAGCAATTCATACCTTCACAAAGCTCACTACCACAAACCTAAACTCACAATAAAAATTTGAATTTTGAATCCAACTGTGTAACACAATCCCTTTATCTATCAACAATAGCTCATACCTTGAAGATTTTTATGAATTTACGTATCTTAGATAATCATAGATCTCCTCTCCATCGAACTTATCATATCTTTCACACAAAAAAATCAATCATACTCATTGCCAAAATCAAAATCACCACACAAAAAGACTTATCATAACACTCGAGTTGAACGTTTATACACTCATTTCTCAAATCTTATTCAATAGTTTTTTTTAAACCAATCTAATGAACTTGGGACACTATCACCATAAGTAGAGGAAAAAAAATATGAAACCACGTGTCTCTAAACCCAATTATCCATTCTCTAAAGATACATCTTTGGCCCTTTGCAATAAAAAAATATCTCCTTTCCCTCTTTCTGAAAGATATATTACCTTCAACTAATTCCACTTGTTTATGAGGGTACCCTTTCAATTTTTGTTTCAATTTGTGTCCAAGCCCCTGTATCAACTTCCCGTACCCACCACAATATTCACCAATAGTAGAAACCATAATCTTAGATACTCGATTAGTCACCATTACCATACAAATATGTTTAAAATCAACAAATCTTTATTATATAGATGCATCTCAATCACACTACAGACATCACAATATTTATTGCATATATGCTTAGTTAGTCCTTGGCATCATCATGAAGTTAACTTTTAACTTTTTCATCACTATGCCAACCCTAATTCTGTTATACCAACAAAAATCAAAAACTAACCTATAACCAACCTCAATATGCCATTCTTACTAAGATTTTCAATTCCGTCACACAAGTATGACTATTTGAGAATGTCCTGATATTCCATAAACTTGTCATTCTCTGTGTATCTATCCATTCTTTGGACTTGAAAGAATGACATCACAAATGGTCTCATTAGAACCTTTAGGATACACTTCCCAATTTAACGCATTAACATCGTATCAATGATCCACCACTAAAATTTTTCTTACACACACGCTTAACCACAAACATCTGTAGTAACCACCCAATTGGTGTTCACATGTGAATGTAACATCAAATCTCATTATACGAGCATGTAATACAACTGATAACTCCTTAACAAGTTCGTATTCACGCTTACAATTGACGTATTCATTTTCATATAACAATAGTACCACATCATGACATACTGTTAGATCCACCACTAGAACACATCATATCTTTCCCGAGAAGATCGTACCCAATTAGCTCGCACATTCCTACCTATCGAATAATTCTAAAATATTAACAAATTTGTTTCATATCTAGCCCAAACTTTATGTATTCTTCAAGTCAAGAGCAATATCACCGTATAACACGTTCTATAGCTTTAATAAAAATCAAGTAAGCATCGATACTATTTTAGTATTCGTATGATATCCTTCTTTAATATACAGACAATCTATAAAATGGTAGTAGAAATTCTAACCTCAATAAGTGCATCATTATTCTCATCATTTGTCTTTTCTATTTCTATAACAACTTTTTTTTTTTATGTTCTAATAACTTTAACAATTGTAGTTTCCAAAGATAAATGTCCATTATCTTAGCCATCATTTTAATATTAAATCATTTCCTTCCAATTGGTCGAACGACTTCAACTCCCTAGAATATTGTTTTATCCAACATACAGACTTTTTTTTTTTTCTGTTACTATTGTAACTAACCTTAACTTGACTCACACCTTCAAATATGATCACATTCCTTTCACCGAAAATTTCATTTCCACCTTATAATACCATATCTAAATTAATATTGCAACCAGTACAACGCACAAAAACCAACTATTTCACATGAGGAACTAACGCACTAGTCATCACATAAACGAGAGTGAACGGAGTGATCGATAAAAATCAAAACGTGACCTAGTACGCAACGATAGAGATCCAAGAAATATAATTTCATCCTAAAAGTCGTTATATCCTTCTAAGAATAATTACACAAACACAATCAGACGTCTCCGTACCTGATCTTCAAGACTCTACTTAGACTCGATTGTCACCGACCGTGAGACTATGAAACCTGGGCTCTGATACCATTTTTGTCCGACCCCAAGAAAAATGGGTGTGATGGCACTCCGTCTTATCCCACAAGCACAAGTCAGCCAAATTTATAAATGGCGGAAATTGATAAGTTACTTAATGTCCCTAACCCCAAACCAACCCGTGGTTGTCACGTGTACAATCCTCTAAGTCTTACAATGATTTCAAAAGAAAAACTCAAGTTCTCTAATGACTTGTTTTCTATAAGAATAGAACAAGATCATTTAAGGAGAAGGAATTCCTGCTTGCTGCGATGGAAACGCTACCTGACAATCTCCACCAAGAAGGGCCTCGGAAAAGAAGAGAAATGACAATTGCAACAAAAATCCAGGCTCATAAACTATAAAAATTTGTAGAAGCAGGGGTGAGTACCAAACCAAACCACAACAAACACACGGTACTCAGCAAGTAAACGTCTAAAACAAGCTAAGGGATGAATACGGTACTCCTACCACCCCAACCGAACCTCCACAACTCCAACCGATAACCTCAGCCCACCTAACAACCTCACAGTTTCCTAGAACGTAACTCAACAAAACATTAGACAAATTAACACATCCCCACACACCTTAACACAATTACAGATCCTTCCACTCACACTAACCAATTAGATTCCTCAATAGCACACTTCCATCAAATTTTACATATCCTCAATAACCTCAATAACACACTTCAAAACAATTACAATATCCTCAACAACAACACTTCAACGAATTATAATATCCTCAATAACAAGCTTCATATTCATCAACAATCACAATTTCCGCAAATGCAATCACTAGATCACAACAAAACCAATTCAAGTTCACTACTAATGATAAGTATGTGCAAATGTAATGGAAATGCAATGTCAAGTATAGAATGATGCATGTCTGACCATGATACACAAACCAAACCCCCCGCTGTCCTCTCAGTCCTGGACCATGGGGGACATAGCTTTCCAGGCATCTGTCTCGCGGCCACGACACGCCGCCCTCTCTATATATAATAGTAATAACCCTACGCGCTCCGCGATATATACGTCCTCCTCCTTCGAAATATAATCATCCGGCGCGCGATAACCGTCCCTCGAAATAGGTACATCCTCTTAAGTACCCATTCTTTCCTCAATGCACATAACACACATGTCAAACCATGCCTCTAAATAATGCATATGACAATTCACTACAAATAATGAGAATGACCATTTTCATAACATCAGCAACAGTTCAACAACCACACAAACATGAATTACTCAACATTGATTTTCAACACCTTTTCAACCATTTCTCAACACAACAAAACAACACATAAACAATTAACACATTGCGTGGGGGCGTTTTTGTTATCTCCCCATTCTTTTCATCATTATAATTAATCACTTGGACAAGTCAACCCAAACCCCATCACCAATCCCGTTACTCCCAACATATACCACAAGGACATTACAACACGCATTTTTGTCATGACACTGAACAAGAGTTTAGAAATCCACTTGCCTCAATAGTCGAACAATTACTCCAAACTTGAGACTTTTCTCTTTTGGTTGACTTCCAGAACCAATAAAAATCTATTCATAAATACCACCACGATAAGATTTTCAAAACTAACAACATTCATATTGCTATATCTCTAGTTATAGACCCAAAACTCATCAATCCGAATGTCCATATACGTTCTAAATCTTTATTTCAACCAATTGATCAAAATCTCATATTTTCTCTGAATTTCAAGTTAAAAGGTTAAATCTAATTCTCCGATAACATAATCTAATGATATTATTAAATAATATACTATACTTAATATTTAATTACCTATCTCGATATGTCAAAACTGGATTTATAATTAATAACCAAAAAAATACACGCAAAGGTTGAAGTCGATTATTTACAACTATATAATATAGTATTCTGAAACAAAATTACAAATACATTTTGCAACCCAAAATTTTCATCTAGTAAACGTTATTTTTAAATAAGTGGCTAACCTTATTATTGGTCATCTTACTTTCAATCATGTTTTTTAAATCGCATTATTCACAGCAACATAATTACAAACCTAAATCTAAAACATTAATTTGTCCATGTAGTTAATAAATAGCATTTCGCCCACTTCTTAATTCTACCAATAATAATTAATACTATAATACAACAACAAGAAATCAAACCTGGAGTTATGAATATTTAATTTTTGATAGTCTTTTTTATATGAAACTACTTCGTAAACTTATGTGTCCGTGTTTTTGGCCGAAACTTTTGATGCTATTATTCTTTATTAGGGTTTAATCCTTCCCACTTATTTATTCTTAACACGGTCACATAATGTAGGTACAATTCACTATTTATTAACTTGGGGTCTAACTATCAAATAATTTTTTTATTATCTAATATTTTATTATTAATTGAATAATAATAATTTAGCAAATAATTCAAAATTGTGATATAACTTTTTCGGAAGGGTCTTTATTAGGAAAGAGAAGGCTAGATCTCAAAATACGTAACGGTTCTTTACACTAACTATCAAAGTGTAGGAAGATGAACTATATTATGATATGGCTGACTTATTGATGATCCGATATAATTTTCATTATGAACTGGAACCAAGAAAATTTGAAGTATTGGTAAAGACGACGTATACATGGAGGAAAAAATTAGTGAAAAACCCACTAAGCTAAATAAATTTTTGAACAATTTTATATAGAAAATATAATGAATAAGAATAAAATCCTAAAATAAAAAACAACCAGATAGATAAAAATGTAGAAAAATATGGAAAAAACTAAAAAACCCTTATATATGGAAAATATAATTATTCAAAATACTAAACCAAGTAATGGATAAAAAAGAAAATTTAATAAATATAAACAAATATAAATATTAGTTATTTGAAAAAAACAACATGACGAGAAATTTAAAAATACAACAATTAATAGAAAAAATTAGAAGAAAAAAGCCAAGAATTACAGACATAAAAAAGATAGATTGAATGAAAATATTTAGCAGTATATTCAATAAATCAATAATTTTACCAATAAAAAACATATTTATACTAGAAATGGAAATAGATCACCTAGAATAACAAGACTACACACATGATCTAATTTTATAAATTAGAATGAATAAAGAAAATTCGCAGTAGATGAAAAAATATTTAAACCAAGATGGAATGATAATAAAGATAATATTCCTCAAATTTTAGGAAGAAGATATAGAAAATAGGAAATACTTTATACTTACTGGTTAGATAAAAAAACAGCAAAAATTTAAAAAGACAGTTTAAACAGGCCATTGTAAAATAACAAAAGAAAATGAAGAAATAGACAAATTAAAAGAAATAGAAAAAAAAAATGAGCAAAACAAGAAATACAACAACCTACATGTCCAAGAAATAAAAAAAAACACACAAAAATATGAACTAGAAAAGAATTAGCAAGATTAAAATTACTATATGAAATAAACAAAAAGCAAAACAAGATAAAAACAAAGAAAAAGAACTAGAAAAAAAAATGAACTTAGTGTACTTATACTTGGTATCTAAGGTCACTTAATCTTTCTTTTACTATTTCTAAATCTTCTTCATTGTCCAATTTCTTTGTACTATAATCTTATTTATCCTATTTACTGTAATTATCTTTCACATTGATTTTCTATTTTTATTTTATCAATTTTAATTTTTTGCCATTATTTTTATGTTTTTGTTGTTTGTATATATATATTTTTTTACCTCTTTGCTCTTGCTGGTGCTATCTTATCTTGCTTCCTTCATGCAATTTATTCATGACATTTTCCAATATATCGAGTGATTTATCTATTATTTGTTCCTGTTAATGCTACGGTATAGTTAGCAACTATTACTAAATTTAAATATAAAATTTATTTTTATTTTAATACTACTAGATTGTCATTTAACGCACTAATTAAACGCTTTTTTCTATAAGGATGATGATTCCTATCATTTGCTAAATAATTTCAATGGGTGTATCTATATTCCTTGCTCTGAAACATGAAACATATGCTTTTTTAATATTTCTGTTGCTCCTAAATGTACAGTCTTTATAGCTCTTTTTTTATACTTTGTATTTCTTTAATTTATTCTCTTTTACTTATTAAGTCTATAATGTCTTTCCTCCGCTTGTGTATTTTCATCTATAACATGTTCTTCTTTTCTGACTGATATCAGTATCTTTTTCACCCTTACAATCTAATTCTTTTCCTTTTAATTTTTTCAAAGTTGTATTATTCAAAGATTAATTTTTGGTGTGATATTTCTGCAGTATTTCATATTTTCTTCAGTTATTATCTTTATTTTCACTTTCCGGTCATTGTATTCGTCGTCTGTTTCCATCCTATCCACCCATCATTAATTATCTGGGATCTTGGGTCCAAATATTTTTTTTCTTCATTTTCTTTCTATATCTTATACTCCATTATATGCTATAATTTCATTTAATAATATTCATAATCTATATTTCCCATTTGCATTATTTTTTCGTCATCTATTATTACTTCTGTCGATTTGTCCTATTTTTTTTTTTCCTTCCACAATGGTCTGTACATTGGGATTTTTTCTTTTTGGTCTATATGATGTCTTTTTGTTTTATATTTTTTACATAAGATCTTCTGCTATCTTCTTCTTGTTGTTTATCATTATACTTAAGTTCTATTTTTGTATAATTTTTTCTTCTTTTGGGTTTTTGTTTTGGTGGCAATCCAACTTGGTTTGCATCGTATTTTTTGCAACATGATAAATTTTTATTTTGTACTTTTTCCATTTTTAAATTTTTCCTTTTGATTTTCACATAATTGTTGTAACCATTGGATAAAATTTATTCTAGATCCTAAGTATCTATAAGTGTTCCTTCATTTTTCCCCAATCTTAATTACTTTTGTACTAAATGGTTCTGGTAATTTTGTAAAGTATTGTTTTCTTCCTTTCCTTGCTTCATCCAGCTTTATATTTTGCTTTGTAATAATTCTTTAAATTTAAATGGCACAAGTATATTGTTCATATACACTTTTACATATAGTTATTTTGTCATATTGTGGTTTTTTATTTATTATTCTTCTTTGATTATTCTTTTTTCTTATTTGTTTCTCTTATATCGTGGTCATAATAACCTCCAAATTCCCTTCCTTATTGCTTTCTTATGGCTGATTCATATTACTAAATATTTCCTATATTTGTTGCTGATGGAGATCCATCATTTTTTTTTTTTTATCTTTTCTAAGTACTTCTAAGACTTTCTTCCTTGGTGTAAGTTTTCTATCCATAATTTAACTGCTTCTTACAAAGTTCTTTCAATATATCTTGGTGTTTCTGTTGTTTGTTAATTTTATTAGCTAATCAAAGTTGTTTAGATATATTTCATTTCCATAATAATATTTGCTTTTAATATTTATATCTGTTAAACAACAAACACAATCTAAATCTAAGAAATTTATTTTTCACTGGTTGGTTTTTGGTATTGTACCAACCCTGGTTTAGTAGAGAGTAGTCATGTTTTGCCGAGCGGATTTATTTCTGCTTGCAAAATGGCAGAGGTGCACGGCGGTCACTGAACCTTCACGGGCACGACGGACCTCGTTGAGGTGTCGTTTCAAACACTTAGAAAATCTGAAACTTGGTACTGAAAATCAACTCTCTGAAAAACGTCGTTGACGGAGTGGCAGGACGGACCGTCTGCAGGCTCGAACGGCCCGTCACAGAACACACACAAATACAACAACAGGCCATCCTCCCATGAAAAATCACTCTCCTGTAACGCATAACTACGGATAGCAGTGACTGACCATCGCAGGCGCGAGGGGGCCGCGTCACGGGCTACGCCACCCAGTTCGGGTCGGATTTCTTTAACACGTTTTAAGGGACTTTTTTGACTAGTGTATTCCTTCAATTTGACTATTTCCTTCCCTTTCCTTCCTTTTCCAATTTTTCCTGCTTAATTATAAAGTTTATAGGGTTAATTTAAATAAGTCGAATTACTTTGGGGGTTAAAAAAGAGGTAACCTTAAGTTAATTTAGTGGATTATTAGTGCATCTTTAAAAACTCAATTATATATAATTAGGTTAAAAGATAAAGAGGGTTTAAACTAAGAAAATAGAAAAGAACAAGAGAGACAGAAAGAAGAAGAAGAGAACGAGTAGAGAGGGAGAAACGAAGAGGATAAGCGAAAAGGAATTTTGAGAGATATCTTGTTGATCCAATTCTTTCGTTGGAGGTAGGTTATGGTTTTCACACTATTCTAAGTAAACTCCTTAATAGCGATGATATAGTTGGTAGTATTATTAAATCCTCTATATGCTTAATTGTGTGTATGCATGATTGATTTTAATATATACATTATATGATTGTGATAATAAGCATGATGAAGCTAGAATCTTAAATCTTGAAGAAACCCTAATCTACTTTGTTAATGATTGTCCTTGGTATAAAGAAGGTTAATGAACGAAAGTAGTGAGTTATGGGATCGGTTGCCACACGTTCCGGTACCCGCAGATAGAATATGAGGATCGGGATGTGTCCCGTTCCTACATCAGATGTATATGATCGGGTGCCACTTCCGGTACAGTATAGAATATGAGGATCGAGTGTCCAAACGTTCCCACACCGGATGTATATTATGGATCGGGTGCCACGTTCCGGTACCGATGATAGAAGATGAGGAGCGTTAGTGTCACGTTCCGACACCAAGGATAGTATAAGGATCGGGTGCGCCAACTTTCGGTACCGCCCAGGATAGAATATTATGAGGATCGAGTGTCCCGTTCCGACACAAGCCCCCGTATTAGTATATGGATCGGGTGCCCACGTCCCTTACCAGGATAGAATAATGAGGATCGGAGTGTCAACGACGTTCCGACACAATGCGAGTATATGGATAGGTGCCACGTTCCCGGTAACCGGAAAATGATAGAGAAATGAGAAGCGAGGTGGTCACGTACCGACACGAGAGTAAATATATAAATATCCTTGAAATATTCTAAAATATCATAAACTCAATCTAAAGAACATGTTTCCCAAACGTATGATGAGGAGGCGGTGAGTCCTCATTGGAGGTCTGTGTTGTAACCAAGGATCATGATAATGTAAATGCTGCATACTACGGATATTTGAGTTGATTTTATGATGTTACTTGATATATAACTGTTTTCTATTTTGAGTTGGCCGATGATCCTACTCAGTACTTGTGGTTGTACTACCTACACCCCCCTACTTTTTCTGTTTTTTAGGTTTTCCTTTGTGTTAATTGTGGAGTGACAACGTGTGCGCCGTTCAATCTTATCTCTTCGACTCAACAGTAGTTCAAGCCAAGTTCCTTGTCACAACCGAACCGTATCTTCAAGGGTGATCTAATTCTTTCTAGGCTTGACCTGGATCTCTCTCTCTTCTCCCTCATGTCATGGATGCCGTCGAAGTTTCCGGCATAGACTAGCTTCTAATTTGTTTTAGCTTCTTAGAATACTCTTAGTTTAGTAAATTGGGGATCATAGATGTTCTTGTGATGCTGACTTTTCCAGATTTTGGGGGAATTATAAAGTTGACTTTTAAAGTTTTGAATTTTTCTTTTCTATTTATTAGTTTAATTCTTCCATTACTTTATGTTGATATTAAATTGAAATGATGGGTTAGATTGCTTGGTTCGCTCACATAGGAGGGGTAAATGTGGGTGCCATTCGGCGTGGGCTCCGGCTCGGTTTTGGGTTCGTGACAACTTGTATCTAGAGCTTAGGTTCGTTGGTCTCATACACAACAAGAACCAGGTCTAGTAGGGTCTTAAAGAACGGTAGGGGGGGGGACCGGCCCTTACTTTTTCTTTGAGAGGCTATCGACTTTTAGGAACAATTTCATCAATGTCTTTTCTTTCTTTCTTTCGTGCTATTCTTGGATCCAATTGTATCTAAAGGTGATACAAATTGGTTCTTCTGACCATCTTCACGCTCTATTTTTTCCGCAGATGGGTAGGAACTAGAGCAAACGACTACGACGCCAACATCAATGTCGGCAAGGACCAGATGCAGCTGAGGTCTGAGCCGCCACTGGTTCTGTAAGCTCTAAGTACAACAGTGGAAGAGCCCCCGCGGTAGAGGTCGTGGGGAGGACGTCCTCTAAGGGCGAGGACGAGCACCTAGTCCCATCTGGTTCTAGATAGGGACGGTTGACGCCTCCACGAATAAGGAAGTAGTAAAGAGAAGGGTAGGAATTGGGGAGAATGAACAAGTAACGAATGAGGAAATGGCCACACCCAACCTACCTACCCCAGATATATCAATCGGTTCTCGCTTATCTTAGGGGTTGTCTGATCAGGGTCAGGCAACCACCGTGTTTTTCGGCACACCAACACACCTCCGTTTCCAGAGGACACACACTTGCAGCTCACTAGGTCCCCTCGTATTTATGCTCATTTGGACATAGTAGCACGTTTCCACGTCTGAGCTGACTACTGGGCCGATAATGACAAATGATCAGCATGAACTTTTTCGTAAGTTCACTAAATTAAAACCTACAGTCTTCAAGGGTGCAGATCTGAGGATGCTTACGATTTTCTAGTTGACTGTCACCTGAGTCTACTACACAAGATGGGTATATTAGAACGTTTGGTGTTGGAGTTCTTTCGTGAGTTTTTAGTTTCAAAAGGGACTCCAAAATGGAATGTGGTGGGCGGTCAATTTGAATGTCCAACCACAGAGGCACCACCTATGACTTGGCTTGGGCCTCATTTTTCTCTTAGTTTGTTTTATTCGTTTATATGGAAAAGTATATCCCCCGTACGTTGGGGATAGGTAAAGGATGAGTTCTTGAGCCTAGAGCACGGTATGGATGTCGAGTCAAACTGCATATGAGGCTAAGGTTTGGCGACTAATTCCAGATATGCACACCCAACTTGTTTCATTCCAACAAGAGCGTGATTCGCCGTTTTGTGAAGGGTTGAGATCAGAGTTTGCTAATTTCAATTTCCGCTACAGGGTAGCGCTATGTAAAATCCTCTTCAAGAAGTGGTAGAATTTTGTAGTAGAGGTGGAAGAGTGAAGCCAGTGAATTCATCACCACGAACACGACCGCGGCGTCGACATCAAAAGTTTCAGAAGAAGGGAGGTGATTTAATGATTCTTACTCTAGAGGCAAAATCAAAAAGGACACAGAGGACAACAATGGTTCCGTCGGTTCTTCGTTCGACCCAATCTTATTCAGTCTTCACTACAACTGTAGTTGGGGTCCTACCCTCAGGACCGTTCAACATTACTTACTCTGAGAAGACCTATTCTGAATCTGAGAGTGTTATGTGTGTGGAAATTGGGGCATATCAAGAGTATTGTCCAAACAAGAAGTGATAGAACCCGCTCCCAACGCTAATATGTATAGGTGGTCATGGTAGAAGGCCGTTCTTCGGAGATGTACGTGTGGGTCGATAGGTAAATGGTGGGTTCACCAAAATTGCGGGGTGATATGGCAAACAAACCTGGAGCCACTACATCACCACATGGTATTGGGGCAAACGTACAACCCAACGAAGGGGGCCCATTGTTAAGCTTGGGCCCTGGGAGATCAGAGCTGATACATACAATCTGATGAGATGCTGTCATCATCCACAGGTAATTCTCTGTTTGTGATTGCAAAATGGCTTCCGTATTGTTTTGATCCTGGATCCAACAATTTTTCCTCTTATTATCTTCCGCATTTTCTAAGGGTCTAAATTTACATTGTGAATTACTTTTATATGCCTATTCCGTGTTCTACTTCTATCTACTACTTTTCCTGCTATCAAATCTGTTCCTACTTTACTTGATATGATGCCTAGTTTCCGTGTTTCTAACTTTCTCCCTACTTGCTCATCTCTCTTCTACTTTCTACGACGTGTTTTCTAAACTTACTCTTTCTAACTTTTTCTTACTACTTTCTACTCTAGCTTACTGGCGACTCTTTTACTCCGGTGGGTGATTCTTGGTAGTTTAAGAAAGTATATTGTGTTGTTTGGTGTAACTTTGTGGGGACAAACTTATGTGATTTGTTATCTTAGAACTGGTTTATTTTGATTAATTCATGGGTATGACTTTTTTGGCTTTCTTTCTCCTTCTTTCCCTTTCCCTTGTCTTCTCTCTCTTTTCCTCTTCTCTTCTTTTCCCTTTCGTTCTCCGCAATTTTGCGATCTTGGATTGTTAATGGCTAAAAAAACGGTGACTTAGCCAAGCCTTTGGACAGATCCTTTAGTGTGGGAGGGACTACACTATCCAACCGGTACATATCATCTCCTTTCTTTGCTTCGTGCTAAGAAAATGGTTATTTAAAAAGGTGTTTAGCGTTCTTTCGTTTTTGGGCCATCTCAAGGATGACACTACCCAGTCCTTCGTTGAGTGGTTTTGGTGGTCCGTGATTTTCTTGATGTATTCCCATTGTATTTCCCTTTTCCCATGCAGATCTTGTTTTCCGGGTATAGCCCCCATATAAGGATATGACTTTTCTGTTTATCTTGACCTTGAACCGGTACTCGCCCCATTTCTATACCCCCTTATAGAATGGCCCCCCCCGCGGATTAAGAGGTTTAACAGCCCCACTTCACAGTTGTTTTGAGCAAAGGCTTCGTAGACCAAGTGCATCTCCTTGGGTGCTGGCTCCGGTTTTGTTTGTAAAGAAGAAAGATGGGAGCTTTCCTTCCGGGATTTGCATAGACATCCGGCAGTTGAACAAGGTGACTATAAAGAACAAGTATCCTCTTTCCTCCCGTATTGTGACTGTTCGACTCATTTACAAGGGCTTGTGTCTTCTCTAAGATTTGACTTGATATCCCGGTTATCCATCAATTTAAAATAAAATACGGGCAAAACGGTGTGCCAAAGAGACTGCTTTTAGGAACCAGGTATGTGGGGCATTAAACGAATGTGTAGTGATGTCTTTTGTCTGACGATGCCCCTGGGCTGCTGCTGCCCCTCTTCTTTGCTCCACCTGCTTTGGCTTCTTGCTCTTTCCTACACAAGTTCTTGTTAGTCTCCCTATCTTTTGTCTGTGTATACTTCTTTTCGTCCTGTGCTTGGAGCCCTGAAGTGGGTGGTGAGAGGGTAAGGAAGATGTCGTTTCTCTAATGGTGTACCCTATCTAGGAGTTCGATCTGGTGATCTAAGGTCTTGCTTGGATGCAGTTGTGGTATCTTTCCTGTGGAGTCTTCTATCTTCCCCTTTCCCCCCAAAAAAACTAACCTGGATTTTTTTAAAAAAAGCCATATTTAGATTCTCTTTGTGATCGTATTTTTATGATATCCTGATTACTCCTCCAGAGTAAGGAAGGGAACATCATGAGGAAGCATTTGAGAATGGTATTTGGAAATGTTGAGGGAAGAAAAAAGCTTTATGCCAAGTCGCTAAGTGTGAAATTTTGGCTAGATGGAGTGTCCCTTCTCGCTCTTGGGAACGTGGGTTTCTAGGAGGAGTGATGGTGGATCCTTCTAAGTTCGAAGACAGTAGTGAAGGAATTGGTAAGACCTACTATGTTATGGTGTCGAAATATAGGAGCTTTTTTGGTTAGCTACTACTACCACTACCAACCAACCAACCGGACTCTACCGCCGATTTGGTCAAGGGATTCCTCTCTGCTATTTCTCTTCTATTGCTTTCCCAACTGACGAACTTGACTAAGAAAAATGTTCCATTTGTATGGTCGGATGAGTGTAAAAAGCTTTCACATAACTCAAGACTCTTTGGACTACTGCACAATTCTCCACCCTGCCAGATTGGAATTTAAGGAATTTCATTGTCTATTGTGATGGCATCCTATTCGGGTTTGTGGTCAGTGCTAAATGGCAAGAAAGAATTTGATTGCTTATGCTTCATACAATGTAATAAAAGTGCATGAAGTAACTATATCAACTATCCAAAACCAACTCATGATTTGGAATTGGCCTTGGAATTGGTTGGCCCGCGGTAGTGTGTGCAACTAAAGCAATGTAAATGAGAAGACACTATTTTATATGGGGTTAGTGGGTGGACTCTAATACATAACGTATCAAAAATCGTAAGCAGGGGTTGTAGGGGGGG
>JAKWJA010002040.1:0-24871 GCA_027704765.1 Solanum habrochaites
CAGATAGGCTTAAGGGCGAGGGGGATAGAGTACAGCTGCATTAGATCGAGCATAAGGGGGGGGCGGCAGAAAGAGGCCGGGCTAGAGAGACGTGGGGAGGTAACACGGAGGGGCTAAGAAAGACAAAGCGGTGCTTACACGCTGGCCGCGAATGGAAGAGCACGGGAAAAGGCCCATGTCAAAGTTCTGGCGGCAAGAGAGCAAAGGAAAGAGAAACGAGGGCGAACAAAAACAAATGGGGGGCGGACAAATGAAGGTTCGGGGAAAGGGCTGAGCCCGCCGGGAGTGAGGGAGAGCGGGGGGCGGGGTGGGGGGGCGAGAGGGTGCTGAGGTGGGGCGCAAGAATGAAGGAAGAGTGGGGGGGGAGTGCAGGTGCGGGAGGGCACAGAAAGGGGGGGGAGGGGACAGCGACGACACAAGTAGGGGGGATGTATGGGAGGGGGAAGGGCGGCGAATAGGAGGGGGAATAAAATAGGAGTGGCTGAGGACCGTCGGAAGCGAGGAGGCTAATTCTTAGGGGTTCGTCTAATCGCAGTGAAACCGTTAAGGGAGACAATTGTCACATCTACTGTTGACAAGAATTATGTAATAGAACAATAAATGAAATTTGGCTTCTCCATGCATATAAACAATGATCATAGATATAAGCTGTACGAATCCTCGCTGGCTTGTGACTACAATCTTCATTGACCAATCATGCCTACCCTACACAAGGTTAAGTCACTGAATGTTTTTCCTTACTCACAAGAAAAAAACCAATTAGTTGAATGCCTGAATTGGACCCGTTACAACCGAAAGAGGGGGGATGGGGGCGGAGCTCCACACTACCCCCGGCCCGACGGTAATACAATAGGGTCATATGTGTGTGTATTGGGCCTTAATTTTCTGTCAAACCTTCTGTATGTTGGCCCAAGCCTTGTTAGGGCTAGCCTTAGCAACTATATAAGACGCTATGGCAAACCCTATTTTAATTCTGTTTTGGGGGGGGGGGGCCTCTCCAGAATAAATAACTGCTCCCTCTCTTCTCCTGACGTAGCCAATCGTATTGTGAACCACATCACTCTGTTTCTTGTTTTTCGCGTTTATATTTTTCTCGTATTATCTAAAAATCATCCTACAGCACACAACCCATTGGTATCAGAGCTCTCGATTAACGGTGTTCTTGAGAGACAATTCGAGATGTCTGCATTGAACTGAAACCTCGTAACAAATTTCACAGGGAGGAACATTTCAGTTATTGGCCGATCAGATGCGGGCTTTGTTGAACAGCAATGCTTCTGGGCACCTTTGTCGACAACAAGAACGCCGTCGTTACCCGAGATAGGCGATTCTGGAGGAAAAGGCGCACTCGACGATCATAAGCTTATGTTCTCGCGGAAATGACACATTCACGGAGGTCTCCACAGATGAAGAGATGCTGCTAAAGGTCTTGGTTGAAGCATGGAGAGTTGTACAATGACAAATCTCTAACCACCAAGCTCTTTTTGAAACAACGTCTATTGGTTTACGAATAGTGTCTTAAGGTACAACAACTCAGGGAGAAACAACACTTAGAGCAATTTAAATAACTTTGTTATTAGAATATAGCGTATATCGTTGAAGATCGAGGATAGAAGATGCTGCCATAACTGAAATCATGTTAGTATCTCTCTGCCAATGTCGTTTGTCATCCAATAGTTGTTCAACACACAAACAATTATCGTTCATTGTGTGGAAGATACTGTGTCACTGGAAGATTCAGATCGGCCCTCACAATAGTAGGGAATTAACGCACACCGGCTAATGTAAACGCACAAGTCCAGACATACAACCAATCACCCAAGGTCTGTTCACGCATGTAAAAGCGGAAAGGGAAGGAAAAAATGTAGAGGAAAGAAAACATAAAGGCCGATGTCGAAGTGTGCAAAGCCGATGATTATTTAATAATACTAAGTCAGAAAGGAGAAGGGTACATTGATGAAAATTTGAGATTGTTCGAAAGACGAAGAGCAATCGGAAAACAATCAGTGTCTAGTATAATGCTGTTAACTGGCGGAAGAAACACGCAATTCTTAAGAAGATATTGCCACTTTTCAGGCATGAAGCACACTCATCAGTTCAGAGTGTGGGTTCTCAATTATTGCGGGCATACTAATCACATCATGGCCCGATGAGAGAGTGGTTCACCCAGACGTATCATACGCAAAGTATAGACGGAGCAGGCATCTCGATGGCCAACAGTTCTGTCAGGCAAAAGGTGTTGGGGACAAACAGAATTGACTCGATCATGCTAACGATACACAGACGGTACTTCTGCACCATTGAACGAGGTACAGAGCAGCGTCCATTGATTGACGAAAAAATTTGATATCTCTCATCTGCTTTTGGACAGCAAGGGATTCAGCTGGTTGGGAAAGATTGAGGCCTTGCGTGGGTGGTCGGGGGGTGGGGTTTGGGTGGGGGGGGGGGGTGTGGGGGTTCTGGAAGGGTTCAAATATGATTCTGAAAGGTGTCATGCGTGGTAGCTTTGTATTTTCTACAATTCCACGGTTGACTAGGGTCACAGCCTGTTGCAGTTGAATCGTCAGAATTTCACAGAAGGATATGACTAAGTTATGGACAATGAGACTGTCATATGCGGTGAAAGAGGATGCAAAATTCTGTCAAAGGAGGATCTTCTTGATGGTCATAGCGTTAGAGCCTAGAGTTTGGTGAACATTGTGATCGTTCCGAAAACTACATCGCAACAAGTTTCCAAAGGCCATTCACAGAACAAAAGCACACTTGATTATATCCATTCTGATGTGGGGTCCATGCCGTGTGAGTCTTTGGGAGGCTGCCCAGATTTTTGGTCCATTATTAGTGAATACTCAAGATGACTTGGGTGTACAGGACGAAGCATAAAAGTGGAAGCTTTCCAGAAGTTCAAGGAGTGGAAATTTTGATGGAAAAATCAAACAGGGAAGAAGATCAAGAGGTTGCGAATGATAATGGGCTGGAATTATGCTGGTCTGGAAATGGTTGATCTAATTCTGTAAGGATGAAGGATTGATAGACATCGTACAGTCCGAAATACACCACAGGCAGACCGGTGTAGCTGAGCGGAGTGGAATCAACTCCTTCTGGAGAGAGCAAGTGCATGTTCTCTAATGCTGGGCTAGTAGCAGATTCCCTGGGCAGAAGCAGGTTAGTGACAGCTTGCGACTTGATTAACCGCGAACCACAATAGCAATTCATACAGTGCCAAAGGGACACCTATGGAAATGTGGTCCAGGAAAAGCTGCAGATTATTCAAATCTGAAAGATTTGCGTTGTACGGCTTAATATCACGTCAGTGAGGTAAGTTCGAACCAACGAGCCTAAAAAGGGAGTATTTGTGGGCACGGCGATGGAATGAAAAGTTCAGAATCTGAGTCGCAAGCAGAAAAGCGAGGTTCATTATGAGCGGAACGTGTCTTTGATGAAAGTTCTCTACTTAGAACCATGTGAAGCCATCAACTACTCAGACACTGGGAGCTTGACAAACGGTGGAGTTTTCAAGTGCATTCAGTAAACGAGAGCAATTTAAAAGAACCTGAAGAGGAGGCATCAATAGCTACAGACAGAAACTGATATTCCAGAATCTATGCAATCAGATATCCATCAGGTATAGCTCAAGATGGCCCCGGAGGGTGGAGTTAGGCACCTACGAGGTATGGTTTTGAGGACATGGTGGGTATGCACTGCATGGTTGGAGGAGTAGATACATCTGAGCGTCACTTACAAAGAAGCCACTTTTAAGTCCTGATTCTAGAAAAATGGTATTGATGCTATGGTAGAGAGATGGGGTCCCTAACAAGAATCAAACAGGGATTGGTCATACAGCCTTCGGGGAGAAAGATTATTAATTGCAAATGGGTTTTCAAGAGAAGGAAGGGATATCACCAGAAGAGGAGTCAAGTACTAAAGCAAGGGTTGTTGCCAGAGGTTTCAACCCAAGAGAGGGAGATGGACTACAATGAGATCTTCTCACCAGTGGTCCGACATACTTCGATCCGAGTGTTACTAGGATAGTTCACATCGAATCTGGAGCTTGAACAACTGATGTGAAGACAGCGTTTCTACATGGCGAGTTGGAGGAAGAGATTATACTGACTCAGCCCGGATGGTTTCCACGTGTCCAGGGAAGGAAAATTTTTCACGTCGCCAAGTGGAGAAGTCTATATGGATTCAAGAAGTCTCCAAGCAGTCGGTACACAGAAGGTTTGACAGCTAATGGTGAAGTAGGGCTATACCGGAGCTATATGATGTTGTGTCTTACAAATGGCTCAAGGATGATTCATTAATCGATCTGGTGCTATATGTAGAATGGATAGCTGCTAGCTGCCAAAAGGAAAGGAAAGTATGACATTCAGACGCTGAAGGTTTACTTAGTGCTGAGTGTGAGATGAAGGATCTGGGAGTGATCGGCAGATTCTAGGGATGGAGATCATTAGAGACAGAGAGAGAAGGGAAACGTTTCTGGTCACAGAGAAGCTTAAATTCAGAAGGTCTTGGCGGGTATGGCATGTCTTCTATCTAAGCCTATGATACCCCGTGCTGCCAATATCCACCTTCACTGCCATGTTCGCTCCAAGTAGAAGAAGAGAAAGGAGTATATCACGAGTCCCTTATGCCAGTGCGTAGGAAGTTTGATGTATGCTATGGTCTGAACCAGGGACACCAGATAGACACACGCAGTCAGTGGAGTGATGCAGATTCATAGGAAAACCAGGGAGAGAAACATTGGCAAGCTGTGAAGAGAATTTTTCGGTACTCTAGAAGGTACATCTGATTCCCCCCGCCCCCCCCCCCCAGCCTCCTTCGTTTATTCACCCTTCCGGGTGGTCCACCATAGCTTCAACAATCTCCACCCCCACGTTCTTCCCACCTTTCACTGGCTGCCGCACCCCAATCTCACCCTCAACCTAACCCCCTGATTTATTTTTGTCTATCGTACTCCCTCATCCCGCCCCACCACACTCTCGATTTTTAACGACTCCATCTACAAATTTTTACCACCCCCTACCTTGGTCTCATTTATGGAGGTGCATACTCAGTGATTGGTTAATGGCTTTCTGATTCTTACTATGCTGGAGATGTTGACACCCACAAGAGATGATGAATGGCTATGTGTTACCCGGGAGGAGCTGTCAGTCAGTTGGAAGGCAACATTGCAACCTGACAGTGACTTTGTCTACTTTTAATATAATATTTATTTGTAAATTTTTAATTTTATAATTTTATAAAATTTTATAATATGGGAAACGGAGTACATGACTGAACAGGGTGCAAAAGAAGGGATTTGGCTGAAAGGGCTGGTTTTAGTGATCTCTGGTCTGACTCATGATCAGGTAGGTGTATGTGACAGTTTGAGAGACAATGGTCTAGCAAGGATCAAGTCCATCATGAAGAGAACCAAGCATATGAAGTGAGGTATAATTTTCTAAGAAAGTGAGAAGAGAATCAAGGTGAAGAAAGTAGGAATGTTGATAATCATGCCTGATATATTCAACCAAACTCCAGACGGTTCCAAAGAGCAAGTTAAAAAGTGTTTGGAATTGATAAAATAAGAGCTGTTAAATTGCAAATGAAGGGGACAAATTCTGAGGGGGGTGGGGGGTGGGGGGGGGGGGGGGGTGGGGGGGGGGGGGGGGGGGGGGGGGGGGGGGGTGGGTGTGTGGGCGGGGTGGGGGGGGGGGGGCGTGGGGGGGGGTGCGGGTTGGGGGGGCGGGGGTTGGGGGGGTGGGTGGTGGGGGGGGGTGGGCGGGGGGGGCGGGGGACAAAAAAAAAAACCAAAAAAAAAAAAGGGGGGGGTGTGGGGGGGGGGGGGGGGGGGTGGGGGGGGGGGGGTGGGTGGGGGGGGGTGGTGGGGGGGGGGGGGGGGTGGGGGGGGGGGGGGGGAGGGGTGGGGGGGGGGGGGGGGGGGGGGAAAAGGGGGCGGTTGGCACTATATAGTGCGTCGGAAGAATCCTGTTTGAGAATCAATGTCAAGGTGGAGATTTGTTGAATGGCTTGAATTGACCGCTTACACAGAAAGGAAGGGGGGGCGGAGGACGCCCCCGGCACGACGGGATACACTATTGTTGTATTGGGCCCTTACTTTTCTGTCAATTCTGGTTGGGCCAACGCATGTTAGACGCGTAGCTTAGAACTATATATAGACGCTATGGCATACCCTATTTTGATAATTCAATTTTGACCTCTCCATAAAAAACTGCTCCCTCTTTCCCCGTGTACGTAGCCCTTGATTGGTGAACCACGACAACTCTGTTGTCTGTTTTCGGTTTATATTTTCTCGTATTATCTCAAATTCCGCACAACACACCTTTCTTAGTGAGGTTGCTTGTTTCCACTCATTAAGATTCTATCTACAAAAGGAGGTGCACGAGGGACACTCAAATTGCTCTCACTGACACTAGAGAAGGTGAGGACATCTTTCATTACTACCTCCATACAGTTCACCTTTAGGAGAAGGGGAGGAATAATTATCTAAGTATAGGTCTTTGTTTGTCGTTGTTCCAATTGATCACTCTCTTGTCTTTGTCCAATTTCATCATAGAATCTTCCAATATGTTAAAGAATTTTCAATATGCCTCCAAAGAGAATATGTAGCCTTTTTATTTTATAGAGGCATGGATGAAGGATTTAGGGTAGCCTCCAAGTAATCAATGGACCCTTGGGCTTAAAACATGTGGGTGGACCATTATGTAAAGGCCTAACCTAGCCCAATGTAGTTTGATTTGATTTAAGTCATGCAATCTTGACTAAATTAATAATCGGGCTTATACACCGAACCAAAATGTGGACTTGTGCATTTATAAAGTTCCTCAAATTTTGCATTTATTTGTGATATAAACCACTTGTCTTTTCAGTACTGGATTGTGTCTATTGGTATTGTTTGTGTTTGTTAGCTTCACCTATATTGATATTTTGGGTATTTCGAGTTGGAAACTAGAACTCAAACAATTGGAAAGGAGGAAATATGGCTATAAATTATTAGGGCAAGACAATTATGGCTTCAGCGAATGAGTTTGTGTAGTCCTCTTAGTACCAAGAATCCCTTTAAGAATCACTTGAGTTACTACCCTTGTTGATTCAAGAAAAGCATATGCAGTCTCCTCTTTGAACAACTAGGTGATAGATACAGATACTAAAAATTACATGACATGTATCCTAATATATTTTCTACCATTCGATCACACAAAGCATACTCTAAGTACTGTAGTTATGGCTTAACACATAACATTGTGGATTTAGGAAACCATTAAAGCTACCTCCTCTTATTGCCATGTAATCTATATTAAATGCCAGACTCTACACAAAACGAATCTAGAGGACCTTCTTTGATATTGTAGGATTGGTCCAAAACAGCTTTAGAAAAAAATGAATGGTGACAACTTATGTATATTACTCAATTAATAACCTATTAATAATCATAGACTAGACCCTAGTTTAAAGAAAGTTTTTTGTTTGTTAATGTTCCAATAATGAAGCCCCGCCTAATAAGGAAATTTCGAAGATTATCTAATCATAAATATTTTGTAGATTCAGAAACCATTTTCAAAATGAAAAACTCCATTATGCAGTTTCCATTGATATTCACATGACTATAATTAGCGTACGAGTCTCAGCCAGACAATAACTAATAGTAATCGGATCAATATTAACAAGTGGATTAAGCCATTTGGCACCAAAATAAGAATACTCACGAACTTGCAAACACTATATCAAAGAATATCCTCAATACAATAGTTTAAAAGTCGACCTGCAGGACAAGTATAAGTTATTAAAAGGAAAGAAATGGTCACCTATTTAAATGGTGCAATCAGAGAGCTTGTAGGTTCATTGGGATAAGGACCACATTCATTTTTCTATCTGGGACTCCTAGATTTCGCACCCAAGGTTAAAATGATATTCTGACTGATTTGCTATTAATAAAGAAAAATGATAATACATTTACACTTAGCTGAATATACTACATCTGACTATCTTTACAAACTAAAAAAACATAATTCATAAGAAAAAACTAAACTAAAAAAGCTAAAACACAACTTAATTACCTCGAGTTTCAAAGGCAGCTGGTCATTGACAAACTACAATCAAATGAACTCTAGGAAAATCATGTCCAAAAATATCATGAATACAAAGGTACATAGTGAGAGAACAACACAATCATAGTAGGGAGAAACTAAATACGCCTTAGCCAGTCACCTTCATATTGTGGTTTAATATCCCAACACATCATATATTAGTTCAAGTACTGAGGATGCTTCTTATCTTTAGATACAAAACAGTGTGGATATCCAGAAGTATCAATCCAACTACACCAACCTCCTTTGACAATCCCATTTCGCGCATTCTTCTTCTGACATTATCTACACACTGACAGTTTCCTTCCTCTGCATATATATTTGAAAGCAGAACATGATAACCAGAAATTCCGTCATTCCCCTCTAATTCAAGCAGCTTACTGGAAACAATTTTCCCCAATTCAAAATTTATATGCACTCTGCAGGCAGCAAGGAGTGATCCCCATTTTCCTAAGACATTATCTACTACATTCAACAGTTCAGAAAAAATATGAGCTTCATCCAACCATCAAATTCTCCTTAAAATGTCAACCACACACGCATATTGTTCTGCTGATGGCTGAATCCCGTATTCTTCACCCATCATCTCAAATATTTAAAGCCTGTATCAACCGATCCGGTGTAGCTGCAAGTTTACAGGACTGCTACAAATGTAACAGCATCTGGTTCTAAACCATGCTGCCGCAAAGAGTAGAATAGTGTTAGAGCTTTCCTACCCATCCCATGAAGACCATATCCCAAACTCATAATCAATTATTCCTGATTTTGACATGTCTACCATACGCAGAAAAATAACAAGGTAAGGCACTGTTCTCAAACAAATGTGAATTGCAAACAATGTAGTGCGTGCCTATTCTATAATTCCTGATGGCTGCATAGGATTGATGCGAACGTACAGCATTTGGCTTCAAAATTTGCCTCTAGCATCTCCTTAAAGGACAAAACCAAAGGATTGTTTAATAATCCATTGGAGTGTTTCCAGTATCATAGCATTCACGTGGCTTGATCCTTTATCATTGTGAAGTTCCGACTGGAATATAGATTGTGCTCCCTAATCATAGTAAATGGGGCAACATATCGAGTGTTGCCTCAGGAGATAAGATGGGTTTGTTAACAAATTTCCCTGTCCCTTAAATTTGATAGGAAGACAGCAGTGCAAGTGTGTATGCAGAAATTGCAACACCAAGATTGGGCATCTCATATGCAGCATCAAAGCCTTGGATACCAGGCCGTGTCGGACCCAAAGCAGCAAGGGCGAACAGCCCCGAAGGGGGGGGGGGTGGGTGCTCCGCCGTCCATCAATCCTTAAACATTATCCAATACTTTTTCTCACTTTAGATACAGCAGGAAAAACATTAATAAAACCTAACAACCCAATTGGCTTAATACCTAATCTCATCATCATAACAAAAAACCTCACTGCTCGAAAACCTCACCCTTTAAACTAAACACAATCAGAAACCTTATCCAATGTAAGACCAAGTAGCAGGAGTAAATATCCACAAAGAATTACCACAATCTACTAGTATGAATCCCAGAACGCAGAATGTGGCAATGCACAAGCTTACCTACTAGAATCCGTTTGGTTATCGGCGCAAAGCCTTGAGAACAGAGGAATAAGATATTGTTCATTTACGGATGAACCCACATGTTTCAATCGAGATAGAGATGGAAAGGTTCATGGGGCATGTCATTCCATATGAACCAATATTGTGTTTCCAAGGAGAGTTGATGGTTGAGGAATTGTATCGAAACAGTTGGCGGGCGAGGATGGGGTTGGCATGGTCTGCTCGATTGCTTAAAGGAAAGCGAAGTGTTCGCGGTTTTTTGCGATCTGTAGAGTGGCCTTATGGTCGATGAGGGGGTAGAGAAGAGTAATTTGGGAGATGGGTTAAGCACAAAAATGGAGACTGAGAAAGTTAGAAAATTGAGGAGGAGGTGACAATTGTCTTCAAATTAAAATTGGTGAAAAAAAAAGGTTTGATTAAAGTTAAATTCTTGTTTAATTAGTGATTAAGTTAAATTGGGATCTAAAATATAATATTTAAAATTTTAAAGTATTTAAAATAATTCAGTTTCTCATTGTGTTTCTTTTTCTTTTATATTGTTGCGACAAGTTAGGGATCGTCTCTTCATCTTTGTTTGTCTTCTTAGTTTGTCGTCTGTCATTTTCGTCTTCGTTTGTCGTCTTCTTCGTCATTCCCGTCATCTACCTTCAAGGTAACACTCTTTTATTTTTTTTCATTGTTAGGGTTTTAAGAGTGTAAAGGTTGAAAGATTGATTGGATTGTTTTTGTTTACGATTCTTTTTAATTTTTTTTGTCCAAATTATCACTTGCATTGCTGAAAAGATTTTTGAAGTTTATTGAGAGTTCTCTATCTGAAAATGTTTGCGATGCTGAATCTTTGTTTAGAGAAATTAGAGAGTGAAGTGTTGTTGCCTTTTCTAGTTTTGTTGTAGCTTTTCACAAGTGTGTCTGTGCTTAATTAGTTGTTAATTGTTCAAGTTGTTATAACAATTGCTGAAATAATCTTTAAATGCAACAATTGTTTTATCATATTTTTATTATAATTATTATATTACATGTATACTGTGCATTCATGGATAATTCAATACATCTAGAGAAATGAAAATGAAATTTTTCACTAAGTTTGTGCCTAAGATATTAACCGAGGATGATAAGATTGAATAGCTTGAGATGGATTTGAATGGTGTTATTGCTATAAAAAGAAACATCATAATTGATCAGCATAATCTTGATGCATGAGGTGGAGGAGCATCTTCTCCAATTGTTGAGAGAGTTTTTAGTGGTGTTGGTGATGGAGGAAGAGGAGAATTTACTCCAAATATTGATGGATGTACTGTTGGTGTTGATTTCGAAAGAGGAGAAGACTTCGATGATATTAGTGGTGGTTTTGGAGTAGGAACATCTTCTCCGATCGATGAGAATGTTCCTTGTCTTCAAGAAACTCCATGCCTTAAGGAGACGATAGATTCATTGAATGTCAGGATATAGTCTTTAGAGAAAATTATCGTCAGCATGAATGCTAAGACTGAGTCTTTAGAGAAGGCTATCGTCACCATGAAGTCTAAGAGAGGTATTAGGACTTCATCAAAGATATCTCATCTATATACTCCCAACTTTGTTAAAAGAACAAAGAGACAAAATTCAGAGGCCTTGTCAAGTCCTAGAAAAAAAAGAAGGGAAAAGTGAATGAGACCATTATCGAAAAAGAATTGGTGTCGAAGATAGTTAAGAAAAAATTATTTTCTAATCATTTTTCTAAGATTTGTGTTGTATATATATACATATATATTCCATTTTTACATGTGAAGTTTTTTAATATTACAGTTGATTCCAATTCAAAAGGATTTGAAAGAGTGATGAAGAAGGGGCTGCTTGTGAATATGCATTTTTACCACTATTTTGGTGCACTTTTAATTCACATTTGTTGTACATTAGTGAATATGGTATTTTATGAATTGAAGGAGCTCTTGTTGATATGCTTTTTTATCACTATTTTGCTACAATTTTAATTCACTTTTGTTGTATATTAGTGAATATGGTATTTTGAATTTGATGGATTGAAAGAGCTGCTTATGAATATGCAATTTACTCCTATTTGTTGCACTTGAATTCACTTTTTGTTGTTATCTATTGAATACGATATTTTGAAATGGGTACATCGTGATGTTGGTAGTGAACTAGTTGCAGCTGAGGATTTGAATCATCCAATGTTGAAAATTCCTACAGCTATTAAACATGGTATTGTTTACAAACAATTTCTTACAATTTCTACAACAAACACGAAATTGGTACTGTCAAAGAGTTTCTGAACTTTTCTCATGCAATAAGAACAAGTTTATTGTACACTACATGCAACTAGTTAATAAACCTCAACCCCTTGAAGTAATTTGTTGTTAGAAATGCTCATTTTTTTTTTTTTTGTTGGATCATCGCACTTTTAAAGATTTTGTATCGAGCCACATGAATAAACAAGAAAAACAATTGATAGCGTGTTTCCCTAACGTCTTGAACCACACACAGAATATCATTTTTTCGTAGTTCACGCCTTAGCTATCAATACAGGTGGAGTATCAACATATTTGGGGAGAATCAAACACCTTGTGCACACAACAGAATAGAAATAAACCTCAAATGCGTATGATCACACATTCACAAAATCATTCATAAACGCGACTGGGAACCTGGCGAACCAAAACAAACCAAACAAAAGAAATGCGCAGGTTCCAAACAGACATTCAAATCAAACACAATGGTATATGTATGCTACTATCTGTCCACATTTGGTCCATCAATTCAACTTAATTCAAATACATGGTCCGCTCCAAAGATCACGATAGATTACTTCTACTTTAGGTGATAGATGCCAAAATTTTTATACCTTAGCAAGTATCTTTGATCTTATTTTGGAACGTGAATATGAATAAATAGTCACTCTCACCAACACTGGGGACTTGGCAAACAAAAGCTTAACAAACTGCATCTGTGGCGCTCTCTCGTGGAAGTCTTCTAGCTTAACTTCCCTGAGGTGATTAAATGTGACATCGGAGAAACGTTCAAGTTCAAGAAATTCTGCAGTACCATCATCATCTTCAGTGAAAAGCTAAGAAAAATAACAAGAAGTTAACTTCCCATGTTATTGAGTATCTAAGATCACGTTTTAAAAAAGAAGCCACTAACAACATAATACCCAATAAGGGTAGAATGTACACAGACCTTACCACTATCTCAAATGCAACAAATCCAGTTACAAAGAAGACAGAGACGAACCTTTAGTTCAAGATATTCCAAGTATGAGAAGCTTCTTATCAACGAAAAACAGCATAATGTATCATATATATCCTCCAGCAAAATATCACGCACATAAAATCGTTTGACTCGGCTATGATCAAAAGGAAGTCTTGTTGGTGCTTCATCTGGTTTTGCACATTCAAACTACAAAAAAAAAACACCAAATTTCCACATTAGTCAACCCAAAAGAATCTCCATGTATGAAAACGTAAAACACTTCCAAGTCATAAAGCCACATTACCTGTCAAACAGAAGTGGCCGGTGGAGGGCATCGCGAGAAAAAAAGGACTCGAAAAACTTCACAAAATATAAATTTTATGCCTCCATAGAAGAACCCTCATATAAGTTCAGAGATACTTTTGTCAAAAGAGGGACGTTCTTTAGACTGATATAACTTATACAGTCTGAGAAATCAAAGGATTTCAGCTTAGAGGCATTAATTTCTATTATATCTGAAACTGGAACTCCTGAGATTTCCAGCACTAACTTCTAAAGCAACGAGCAACGAGATATCAAACTTCCAAGAAATTTAAAAGAGATTGTGACGTTACATAGTTCCAAGCTGATTAACTTATCAAATCCTTGAAAGCTCGAGGGAGGATGTATAAAACAATTTCCAAGAGTTAGATGCCTCAGCTGCGAACATGTGGAAAGTGAAGACAATTTGTATGCTTCATCTTCATTCCATGGAAGGTGAAAAACAGATGTGCAATGCCATTCACGAGAGGACATTATATGAGAATCAATCTCAGGGAAGCTTCTCAAACCCGGGTTAATGTCGAGGGTAAGATTAGTAAGGGGTCCTTTATGAAGGGTTACAGCTGGCTAGACCAATCTTCGAAAATTGCCACAGGGGGGGGTAGGATCTCGTAAACCTCCTCTGTACTCCAACGAGATGATCAATCGTGCAGTTCTGTAAGTCTGCACCAACAGTACCTCCATTTCTTCGATAAGATGCTTGTCCGTACAGCTCTTTACAAGGCCCAAACATATTAGCATAACATCGCTTTGTATCAGAAGGTTATAAGTATAGTCAAGAGGTAAAACTTCGACCACGCCTTCTTCCTTAATAGGCATCCTAAATAATCACCAAGAAGCTGTAGAAAATAACGCGGAAATGAGTAACTACCAAATTTCAGAACAGGACTATTTTCACATCCACATAAGAAGAAAGGGTATGCTTCATACAACTACTTCTTCTTAATATCATGTTATACTGATTCTACGGGCTTGCCACAACATCGGATTGCACCAACAAACAAATCCATGTATAGTTGCAGTCTTAAAAAATATGTTACTTGAACTCGCCAAAAATGATGTCGCACCATGTCGAATCTACCAAAAATGTACTCCTTCCGTTTCGATTTGTTTGTCTTGTTCTGACTTGGCACGGTGTACAAGAAAGAACAAAGAACTTTTGAATCGTGTTGTCTTAAACAAATATATATAAAATGTATCAAAATGTCCTTTTACTTGTGGTTTTAAACATGTCATCAAAGAGTAGTCAAATAAACAAAAATACATTTCTTTTTTCTAAACCGACTACAGTAGTAATACAAAAAAATATAAGTAGAGTGAGTACTACTTTGTACTTGTTATTTCATAAAATCAGAAAGTAGGATTTGAGGGGGGCTAGAGTTATATGTAGACTTAGACCTTCAACCCTACCTCAAAGCGTTGGTAGAGAGTTATTCGTAGATCATCAACTCAACAACATATTTTAAGAGGGAATAACATAAAACACCTACATTAATACTCCACCAAAATACATTTTGAGTTCAAAGAGTGGAAACCTAGAATCACATTATTGTTAGCTTGTCGATTCTTCACTAAGCTCTTATAGAGAAACAATAAAGGTTTATATTAAACTCATTAAAAATAAGGCATAAGAAGCTATATAAAAAAATGCAGAAAACACCAAGCATCTTACAAATCTAGCTAAATAAATGAATGAAAAATTACCCTTTTGGAGTATCTTCAATCTTAATCACCAGAGGCAGAGGGGGAAGTGAATTGGGAAAAACAACATAGAGAAGTTATGCCTTGTCCATCTATATACTATTTAGGTGTCGTTTGGACTTTATTGATTTGGAATAAAACTTATTGAAAGTTGTATTTGTCGGGACATATAATTTTTACTCTCCACGATCTTTTTTATATAAATAACTTATGTACTTAGTGGCGACGCGACTGTTGTGAAAGAATGTTTTTTAAAAAACTATAATACATAAATCTTAAAACATAAGGTATGAAAAATCAATTAAATATATCTATATTTTATAACAAGTTATTCCAAGTCATCTATAAGGTTCATACTCTTAAGTTAAACCTTTTTAGTTTTTTACCTCAACTTCTTTAATTTCAGAACTTCTTCTTCCTCTTTGTTCTAAACTTCTTCACTAAATACTTTCTAGTATTTATATTTCACCAACTAAAAAAATTATCAAATTAAAATACTAAAAAAAATTATTAAAATCGACAAAAACAAATAATGTTAGAAAGAAAATACCTAAATAAATCGGGAAAAAAAAAGACTTAGCTAAAACAAATAAATGAAAAAAATGGCATAACCAATTTCTAATTCTTATGATATTTTCTTTAGCTTATATAAAAAAATAGTAAGGAGTTATTTCATATTGGCAAATATTAAACTACATTATATATACATTCCTAAGAAATTAAGAGGATTAAGGATGTGGACTTTAATAATTTTTGACGTTTGTATAATATGACACAAAATAATGAAGATTTAATCATAGACAAATGAATTAAGGACAATTCGAGATAATGTTTGAGGACATTTATTGTTATAATAAGGTCAATAATAAGAAGGAAGAAAAACAAAAAAAAAAATCACCAACATTATTTAGATAGATAAGATAGATAGATGATAGATAGATAGATGATAGACAGATTGTTTAGAATTGTTAATTTCTTGTTCTAGGTAAAATCAACATATTATTTTAGAAGGAAAAGTTAATACTTTAACCCGGTATAAAAAAATTATTAGTAGTAATGTCCAAACTTATCGACAATAGTGGTTCTTGAAAAGAACATACCTTTATTTGAAAATAACTAATTACCGCCACAAAAAATGTCTTCTTCATTGTAAAACAATCTATAATCTTCAATGAACATGGAGTCAGCATTTTCGCATCACTTTTTCTATATTCTATCTCTTTGTGATTAGAATCTGATCATGAAGGAAAAAGAATAAAAATAGAAATAAAAAAGAAAATTAATTGAAGACAACATGAAAACTAAATATCAACACAAATCCAATCTCATTGTTATTTATAGATCGTTTGAGTCCTAAGAATTAGATAGGGAAAGGAGTGAGAAGACATTATTTAAGTGGAGAATGCAAAAAGATGGAATTTTTTTTTGTAAGTCATGAATTATAATTAAATATAATAAATATGATAGATTTTAAAATTATTAAACAAATAATTAATAAAAAAAATGAATGAAGAAAATTAAAACAAAAAAATGAATCCTCATTTTAGAAGCATGTCACATCAACAACCCTATGATTCAGTTTTATATTATTATATAGAATTCAATAGACAATTAAGAATAACATTGATATACTTATAACATATAGATATCGATTTTTAGTACAAGAAATAATCTAAAAAATTAAAAGAAAATGGAAAATCAGATTCTAATATATTTTAATGCAGTTTAGGACAATTAATTTTTGAAATAAACAAATAAACAAAAAGTAAAAAGAAAAAAGAAAGGAAAAGAAATGATTTAAGCAAATGCATAACATTATTGATGAATTTTTAAAAAAATTAATAGCATCAATGATGAAATGATTTAAATATGGGTGTATTTAATAATTCAGTTTTGAGGTAGAATTTTTTGTCTTTTCAAAATTTGGAAAAGTTTTAAAAAATAAAATAATAAATAAACTTCCACATAATTTTCAACAATTATTTAAGAAAAATATCGAGAAAATGTCAAAATAAAATTGATTAAAATAAACAAATATCTGAAATAAGAAGGTTGTCATCTTTTTCTAATTTTCATTTTATTATTACACATATCCATAAATGAATCTTTAGCCGAAGAAGTGATCTAAATTAAAAAAAATTAAATTTCATAAATATATATGTGATGCTTATCATGTTATAATAACAAATATCTTGTAAAAACAAATCAAAAAAGGTAAAAAAATTATTTTAAAAAAGTGCATTAAGGAAATGATATAAATGAAAGTAATAATCAAAATGAAGTAAGAAAAAATAATATGATTGATGATAAATGGAACTAAATGTAGTCACTTTGATATTCAGTAAAATTTAAGTAAAATTTTTAGTTTTTAAAAATAAAAAATTATTAAATTTAAAAAAAAAAAAAAAAAAAAAGGAAATAAATTATATATATTATATATATATATAGAGAGAGAGAGAAGAGAGAGGAGAAACCCTAGGCTCACCTACGTGGCGCTCCATCATTAGAATTCCTTAAATATTTATTTACAACCTAGTCTTCTCATTTGTTGAAAATAGTGACTTTATGAAAAATTGTGATTTTTGTTAAGAGTACGTCTTTATGAATACTTACCCCAAAAAATAGTCATCTTCTTTCATGTAATGATGTGACTTTTATGCAACAGTTGGACTGTTAGTAAGAGTGCGACGTTAATGAAGAGTAGTAACTTTTATGAAAAGTTGCGACTTTAAAAAAGAGTTGCGAGTTTATGAAAATGCGAGTTTAGGAAAGGTTGTGACTTTTAAGCGGTACAACTTTTCACATAGTCCTAAACATTTCGATAAGTCACAAATAAATATTTGTTACACTACCATTTTTTTTCCATCAAATAGAGGTGTTTCCTCGTATTTCAAACAACGAACATCTGTGACCCTTTTTTTTCTTCTTCTTAAATTCTATATTTGTGTCTACTGCTCAAGTGAGTGGCTCAGTGGACACATTCGTTTATGTTAGAGTCTTGGTATTTCGTTTACCGTCATTTAATTTATTTATTGTGATAAGGTTAAATGATAAGAGTAATAATTCATTTTCGTTTACAGTAGGTAATCGTTTATGTAGATATAGACGTATTTTATTTTTGTGACCGATAGATTTAAGTATTATTAGATCCTGCCGGAAGCAGGGTAATTTTATGGTGATTTTTAGGTAAAATTTCCACCATGTATGTAAATTTTACACAGACTTTTTCTTTACTATAGGTCAATGTCTCATATGTTTTCAAAAAGAAAAATCAATGTACAATTTAAAATCTAAGGTTTGAGCTTTACTCATAAATAACCTACTACCTTATATATTTTCTTTACAACGGTTATTCAGAGTAGCAAGGATCTTCACCCTCATCAATGGAGTGTTTTTATTTTTAGCAAGTAGGAAATCTTTCTTTTCGTGAGCGAAAATTTGGGTTGCATGAATCTGCTCCAAATCTTGTTTGCACTGAAAATATATGCAGATTTTATAATTTATCACATTTATGACTACTCTATTAAAGTAGTTATATATATTTTTTTTTATCCTCTACTTTTCAATTTAAAATGCACCCTAAACTCACCCAACTATCCACAATAATACAAGGTGTTTGAAAACGAAGGTAAAACTAGAGTAGTACATGATTTGCTATGGGTCTATGAAATTTACGCAATTTTCATTTTCAATTTTTTTGCATTGCTACAAATTGTCCAGCTTTTAGGTGTTTTTGTTATGATCAATGCTGCGTAAGTGCAGGAGACGAGAAGTGATTTTATTCCCTCCTTAGCAATGTTCGTTTTTGTAATTTTGCTTGCGAATCTAATATAGTATGTTGATAATAATCAACTTCAGCGAGAGGGAATCTCAACTTTTAGAATAAGTATTCCAGAATGTATGTTATATAATTGTCAGACGAGACGAGGTATATCACATACATTTTGCGTTCTCTTTGTCCATACAAGATACCATTACTGTAAATGGTGTACCAAGTCAAAAACATATCCATCATGAGTAAAATTAATAAGGATCATTACAAATTCTATAAACATGCATACGTAGTGAAAGAAGGATATTTGGAGTTTCTCAGTTTGCTTACTCTTGTATAACTTTTGCGAATGTCGGAATTTTTGTAGCTTTTAAAAGCCCATGAATTGTGAAGGCAATTATTTTGGTTAACAAATGATTTTGCAGTCCGTAGTTTGGGAGTTGGAAAAACAGAATCATGTGGTTAGATGTAATTGAGATTAAATCAAGCCCAAAGAATGATGGCAAAGAATATGTGGGTTCTTATTAAGCTAACATATTCAAGGAATTTGAAGTAGTGCACTTGAACCTTTAAAATTTGAATGCATAGCCGCATTACATGAAGCTTGATAATTTACTATCCTCAAGTGAGGTACTGACTATTTACTTTGCATTATCTTTTACAATTGTAAGACATGTAAAAAAATGATATGTTATTTCATCTTTGTCCAGTGTTGAAACGATGAAGGTTAGTTGAAACTTCTCTCTTTATTTGCTCTTTTGTAGTCTTTGTTATAAATGTAGTTACAATGTTCGAATCTCATTAATTTTGTGAGGATTTAATTTTATATAACAATTGATATTTTTTAGTTTTTGATTTTCATTTTTTCCTATTTATGTCCTCGAGTTCAATAAAATTAAGTTATTCACTATATATATCGCTTCTCAAAATAGTGTAACCAAAAGACAAGATGGATCACATATTGACAAAGACTTTTGTAATTTAAAGATGTTTCATCCGGTAGAGTTGTCTTTATTATTTTCACGTATGCAACCACACTCAAGCATTTGTGTGATAAATTAATGACATTTTTTCCAAATACACTTGAATCTAATATAGAGGAAGATAGCGAAAACATTTGAGGAAAATAAAGTATTTTAGTATGTGAAAATAGAAAATACTTGCATTGTCAAAGTATTAATTGAAATATTTCTAGCAAATGGTATTTTCAGTTATATTTGAAAAGAATTAAGATAGTCAGTGGTTTATTCAAGAAAAAAACAGTTTTAATGATCCTTTGCTACTTATTAAAAATTATATACATTACTGATGTGTTTGTATGGAGGAAAATGTTTTCCATGGAAAATATAGAAATGTTCCTGGAAAACAGTAATTTTGAACTTAGTTCTATGTTTGGTTGGTGAGTAGGAAATATTTTCCGAAAAGGATTTGTTAAGTGTTTGATTTATGAATAAAAAATGTTTTTGAGAGCCAACTTTTATTTTAAACTAGAGTAAAAATAATTTATGAAATTACACCAATATAAAAATAGTTTTTTTACAACACCACTTCAATCTGTTTTTTTGGGTGATGGTGCTGGGTGGGGGGTCGTGGGTGGCGGACGGGGGGCGTCGTCCCCCCCTTCTCCTTTTGCCGTTTGCCTTCTCTTCCCACCCATCCCATTACTTGTTTGGGTTTGGGGTTTGGGTCGGGTTGACCGTAGGGGGGGGGGTCGGAGTTTTCCTACACTACCCCTTTTCCGGTTGCGCCTCTTCTCCTACCCGCCCACCGTCCTTTTATGGGGAGGGGCCGCGGTTGTGTGGGTTTTGGCCGGTGATTGGTGGGTGGGGCGGGGTTTTCCGTTATCGGGTGCCCACTCCCCTTTTGCAACTTGAAATTTTTTTTAAAATCGATGTTTTTTCCCCAAAAAAAAATTCCCATGCACAATAGTTTCGGAAAATGTTTTGGCTTATTTATGAAGGGAAGTCCAGTTTTCCTTGATTTAGAGAGGAAAATGAACTTGTATTTGAAAATATTTTCCCAAAACTTTGTCCCAACCCTGAAAAATAGAGAAAATATTTGTCCAGAAAGTTTTCCTTCATACCAAACAACACCTACACTAGTATCATTTTTAACAAGTGGGAGTGTTTAATTAACAGGGAGAAATGAATTAATGCATTTACATATAGAGACTCGACCCTCATTAGTATTTTTTTAACATTGAAGTCAAACGTTATTGTATGTCCTATATATTAGCCCGCAAAAAAAAATAATGGACGGCATGTCATAAAATTCTCATATTCTCTTAAATAAAGGTCACAACATAAGGCAACTATTTTATGAAGTTAAAATGTTCAGTTTTCCTGGATTCAAATTATTCAGATCCAACTAAACTAAACATGTTTTTTATATAAATTAAAGTCTCAAGCTTTACATGTCTTTTGACAATGCAAATATTAACCATCAACGATTTGAAGGACTTGTCTGGGATGTCAAATTCAAATGGTCATATGGTTATTTCATTAACTCAAAAGAGAGCAAGTTTTAATAGATGGAAGTTACCACGGTGCGAAGCGCGGTTATTTTACTAGTGTGTGTATATATATACTATAAAACTAAAAAAAACTATACTTAAAGATAGATAAGAAATAAGAACGTTTTAAGAGGAAAAAAATGGAATTAGAAATAAATGACAAATTAAAGTCTATCTATGTATAATAAAAATCCATTTTTTTAAAGTTATAACAGTTAGTTTTAAAATAAATAAATAAAAAGAACACAGAAAGTAAAAGAATAATTTAAGGAAATGATATAAATTACATTAATGATGAGTTTAAGGAAAGAAAATTTTAAAACATTAATAGCATCTATGATGAAAGTATTTAAGTATGGTCATATTTGATACTGTGCAAAATTTCAAGGTAAAAATTTCATTAAAAATTAGGTAAAATGCATAAAAAAAATTAGAAAAATAAATAAATAAATCGAGACACAATATTTAGCAATTATTCTAATATATGGTCATATTTGATACTGTGCAAAATTTCAAGGTAAAAATTTCATTAAAAATTAGGTAAAATGCATTAAAAAAATTAGAAAAATAAATAAATAAATCTAGACACAATTTTTAGCAATTATTCTAAGAAAATAAAAGAGAGAATTTCATAAAAATATATGACAGATAATAAATATTGAAGTGAAAGGTTGACAAATCTTTCTAATTTTAACTTTAATATTGCGTATAGATATTAATCTTTTCGCAGAAGAAATGAACTAAGTTTAATATAAATAAAATAAATTAAATTTTGTAAAATATACATGCAATTCTTATCAATTTATAATAACTATAATTTGGTAACAAAATAAATAAATAAAATTTAAGAAAAAAGAAAAAGGAAAGAAGCAATTTAAAGAAATGATATAAATTATAATAAATAGATCAACTAAGGCAAGGAGTAAATATGATGATGACATTAAATGGGTCCGCTTTGATAGTTCAATTAAATTTTAAGTGAAATTTTGGTTTGTTGAAGTAAGAATTAATCATCAAATCTAAAAACAAAAAAAAATTACAAAAATATAAACAAACTTCAGTTAAAAATGTATAAAAGATAATAAAACCAACTTTAATTAAACATAGATAAGGAAAAATGAATTAGAAATACGTTTAAAGGAAAAAATAAAAAAAAGTGGAATTAAAATATTGGTAGATTTCTCCTTATTCTCATCCTAATTTAATATGATTCCATAAATAAGTTAAATCTCTCTAAATAATTTTTCTTGCTCTTTGACCACTTATTATTCATTCTATAAGTTTTTCAATCAAAATGATTATTTCTCTCAATATATATTTTTTGTAGAAGAAGAAATTATAGTGCAATCTCATTTCAAAAACTCTTTATATTTTGAAGAAATTTCTTACATCAGTATCTTCATAAATATCATGAGAAATCATCTCTTTTTCTTTTTATGAAAAAATAACCCTTCCAGATCAGTAAGAAGAACCAAACAAAGTAAAAGCCACGAATTTTTTGTTGCATTCTCATTCTAATATTCTAGTCTTCCTCAACATCTTTAATTTTAGCTTGCAGGTGGTTGTGTCAATTTTGTTGTTGATTTCCTGTGCTTGTTCTTTTTGTCTTCATTCAATTGTTGTTGTTATTTTGGTACGTTGTTGATTTTTCCTCTTACTGATACATTGCATGTATGGTCAATAAAGTGTTTTATGTTCCTGCAAATTTAAAAATAAAAAAGATAAGAAAATTAAGTCAAACAAAAAAATGTCTGCCACAAAAATAATATATTGAGTTATCAAACAACTTCCTATATGGGTTGTTTATTTAAGATTGTTTTGTAGTCTAAGAATAAGATACGAGGAATTGATAAGACAAACGTTGTTTAATTGCAAAGCAAAAGATGTAGATTTTTTGTAACTCATCAATACTAATTGAATCTATAATATGATAGATTTTTAAATTATTAATGAATAATTAATAAAAAAATGAAAGAGAAAATTCCAAAAAAGAATGTCTAAACGAAAAAATGATCTTGACTTTAGAAGCATGCCAATCAACCTCCCTATGATTTGATTTATATTAATTATATAGATTTGCTAAATTTTCTTTAACAATAGAGCATGAATTTAATTGGCTTATAGATTTTTTTGTTTGGTTTGTACACTATATTAATACTAAATAGAGTACTTTGATTATTTAGGAACAAAATTTAATATTTAGATGGTGATCTTATATAATGAGATATTATTTGATCTACTACAACGATCACTCATTCAATGTTCACAGTTTCTTAATTTATAATGAGTAATTGCTTGTTTTATTTGTGTAACACTCATACTTAATGACAATAGAGTATGTTTGGAATTTCATTTTAAAATAAAATATTATTCGAGTTGTGATCTTGTATAATGAGATAGTTCGTTGGATACAGACCTATTCAATTTTATTACAAATTCACATGTAATCAATTTATAAGAGTAATAATTGGTTCATTGATGTAAATCATCATATTTAATTATAGCTAGAGTTTGTTGATTTAATTTAAATAACATCCTATATTAGATTGTGATTCTGCTTAATGAGATAGTTGATTTGAGATACCACGATTAAATAGTAATTTCACATGTAATCACGTTAAATTTAATACATTCATTGTTAATAAGTTATATAATCATATTAGAATGATAAATAGAATAGTTTTTACTGATGTCAAGAAAATCTAGATAGCTATTAATTTTAATTGGAGATGTACAAAAAACTAAGCAAATTGTTATCTTTTCCTACAATTGATATAATTCTCTACACCAATTAAACGAGTTGTATTGTTTTTACCATATTGTTGAATTTCTACAACAAGCATTAAATTATTTTACTTTGCTAGCAGTTGCTAGATTTTTCTACAGTAATAAGAAAGTTTGCTGTAATTTAGATAGCAATTGCTAAAATTCTCCACAATAAGTAATTAAGTAATAATAACACTATCACTAAAATCAAATATGCTCTCACAATCAAAATAACAACATTCACCGTTCAACACTTGTTTGGTCATCACACAATTTCTCGACCAATCTTTTAACTATGTATATCCTTAAAACACCTCTAAGTTCATCTGTTACGATCCGATTTTGAAAAATCAACTTACATTGATAAATTGATTTTTAATTAGTTCTATTAATCATATGAGTGATAAATAAGGATAGTTTTTGACTGATTTCAAAGAAAATTCTAGAATAGCTAGGAAGTTTATTTTATTTGCTATGGTAAAACAAAATAACAATTGCTATACTTTTCTAGCAATTGCTACAATTTTCTACAACAATTAACGAGTTGTATTATTTTACAGAACATTGTTTGAATTTCGTCAACAAGCATTAAAATTATTTGACTTTTCATAGCAGTTGCTAGATTTTTCTACAGTAAATAAGAAAGTTGTTGTACTTTATATAGCAAATGCTAAAGTTCTCCAAATAAGTAATAAGTATATAATAACAGAACAATACCACCTACAATCGAATATGCTCTCACAATCAAAATAACAACATTCACTTTTCAATACTTTTTTTTGGTCATCACACAATTTCTATTATCTACTAATCTTTTAACTAGTGATCCTTTAAAACACCACGAGGTTTATCTGTTACGCTCCGATTTCCGAAACTAAGGCTTTCGAAGCCAATTTCGCACTTTGGCCAATTTTTGTTAAATATTTTGAACACCTAAGTAATTTTGGGAAGTCAA